>BDCZ01000217.1:47981-69394 GCA_001662365.1 Chlamydomonas applanata | reverse complement strand
CCCGCCCCCCCCCCCCCCCCCCCCACACACACACACACGCACACGCACATGCGACTATGCGGCCCCACTCACGGGACGTGCACCCACACCCACACCCATGCACCCATGCACACTGCAGGGGTCACGGTCGTGGTGTCCCCGCTACTGGCCCTAATGCGGGACCAGCTCGAGCGACTGCCAGCCGGAGTGCCTGGCGCGATGCTGGAGGGGCGGCAGACAAAGTCAGAGGCGGAGGCTGTGCTGCGTGATGCGGCGGCTGGGGCGGTCAAGGTGGGATTGGGCCGGTGTGCTTGGTTACGTCAGCTAGAGCAGTTGTCTTGCTGAATTGGGGGGTTGGTGGTTGGCATCACGGAATGGTTGGTTGACCGATGGTGGGTCTGCTGGCTGGTTGGCAGTTGGGGCCGACGTCCAGGGACTGATGGGGTTGCATCTGTTCAGTGCCAGCCAGCACCTTTCTTGATGCACTACCCTGCGTCGCCCTGTGCCCCTGTGTACTACCCTGTGTACTACTCTGTGTACCACTACCCGCCTGTGTACTGCTGTGCCCCGCAGCTGCTGTACGTCGCGCCTGAGAAGCTGCTGAACCCCACGGTCCTGGACGCGCTGCGCCGGCTGCCGCGCCGACTGCCGCTGGTAATCACACGGCATGTCACAGATGTGTCTGCATGCCGGAGCCTGGCAGTCGTTATCTAAACACCATCACTAGAGGACCAAGCCAGTCTTAAATATCGGGCCTGCCGCTGGTACAATGCAACATCCATGTGTCCGACGTGCATGTGCAGCTGCACGCTGGGGCGTGTGCCCTCGCGGGTGGGGGCTGCTGGGGAGTGCCGGAGAGGCGTGCCACTTGCCTGTTCCAAGAAGCGCTGCCACCCAGCAGTTTCCCTCCTCTCACTTCTCAGTTGACAAATCTGGCACCCACAACTCGTGCAGTCTGCCCTCTTCCTGCCCATCCATCCCCATTTCCCTACCTCAGACAACACCCAACCACGTCGATGCCTGCTACCGACATCCCCTCATCCCCCTCAACCCACCACCTTTCATCAACCCACAAAAACGCTGACCCACCATCCTACCAGCCCACCCCCGCCTCCAGCCACCCACTCGCCCACCCACCGCACCCGCAGGTGTGCGTGGACGAGGCGCACTGCGTCAGTGAGTGGGGCCACTCCTTCCGCCCGGCGTACTTCCGGCTCGGCCACGTGCTGCGCGCGGTGCTGCGGCCGCGCTGTGTGCTGGGGCTCACAGCCACAGCGACGCGTGCGACACAGGCTGCCATCACACAGGTTGGGGCTGGCAGCTTCTTTGCTTGTTGCTGTAGCTGCTGCTGCTGCTGGTGGTGGTGGTGGTGGTGGTGGTGATGGTGCTACTGCTGGTGCTGTTTTTGTCGGTGGTGGTGCTGGTGGTGCTTCTGGTGCTGGTGCTGGCTGCCTGTCTGTTTGCGGCCACTGGCGCTGCCGCTGGTGCTGCCATCGCCCCCTCCGCTGCTCCTGCTGGAGCTCAATTGCTGGACTGATTGGATGAAGAAGCCCCTGGACTGATTGGATGACCGCCCCCACCTGCCGCTAACTGTCCGCAAACCGCCAGGTGCTAGGGCTACCCGAGGGAGCCTATGTGCGTGAGCCGCCGCTGCGGCACAACCTGCGACTGCACGTGAGTGGTGTGCACTCAAACTGCACGAGTATGTGCAAGACACAAACAACCGATTCCCGCATCACTGCACATTGTGCATATAAGCTGCACACAAACAACATGTACACCCGCTCTTCCCCTTCCCCTCTACTCCCTTCTTTCTGTCTGACCTACACACGCACACACACACGCTCCGTGTCCTCACATCCCTCTTCCCTGCTCAACCCCATCCCTGCACACACGACCCCTTTCCCCCTCACATCCTCACCCATGTCCACCGGGACCCCCCCTCCCCCCCACCTCCGCCCCCTCCCTCCCTCCCCCCGCCGCAGGTCATCCACACCGACGGTGCCACGTCAAGCGGCCGCTCCCTCGCATGGCTCGCTCACGCGCTCAAGTCAGGGGCTCTCGCCGACGTTGCGTCCGCCATTGTGTACGTCGCGTTCCAGGTCGGTTGAGGTGGTTTGGCTTGGGCGGTTGTACGTTAGGGTGAACAGGTCCTGGTTGCATGCAATGCTACAGGAACGAGCCTCCTCTGCGCTCTAGCCCTCTGCTCCTCTGCGCTCAGATCTCCTACTTGGCAGCCAGCCAACACACTGCCAACACACATGTGACCCAAAATGCAAACCACTGTACTGCCGCAGTCCCAGGCAGATGAGGTGGCTGACGGCCTCAAGCGTGCAGGCATCCGTGCCGCAGCGTACCACGCCGGCAAGGCCATGGACGAGCGAGCACGTGTGCAGGTGCTGCTGGCCCGGTAGAATGAGTGAAGTTAAACCGCTCCAAACCCTGGAACCCCGCGCACCCCACACTCCTGGAGCAAGCCCATCAATACTGGACGCCGTCAGCATGCAGGATAGCGGCCGGGAGCCCACCCAGCGCCACCCTCCCACTTGGAATTACACTCCTCACGTGCTCATCCTCCTTACGCCTGTCCTTGACAACCGGCACAACCGGCACAACTGTCACAACTGGCCTCCACGATGCACCCACGCCCTCCCCCCACCCCCACCCACATACCGCCTGTACCACCCGCGCCGCACGTACAGCTCTCATGCACTGCCTGCATTTCTAGAACGTACTGCTTGTACTGCATGTTCTGCTTGCACCGCGCAGTACGCGTTCAACAGCGGCGGCGCGCGCGTGGTGGTGGCAACAGTGGCGTTCGGCATGGGAGTTGACGCCCAGGGCCTGGGTGCAGTTGTTCATCTCACCCTGCCCCGCTCCCTTGAGGACTATGTGCAGCAGGTGGGGCCCGGCTCAGTCATTGTAAGGGTCTGAACATGGCTTCAACAGGAGCATGGCTTCAACAGGAGACCTAGGCTGCCCCAAGGGTGCATAGCTTGAACTGAATGATATGGCGATATTATAGCATGTATCGTGTTGCTGTGTTGTGCCTGTGAGTAGGGGGTGCAGCTCTGGTGGTGCGGTGCAAAGTGGATGGGCTGGTGTTTGTTGGATGAGTGTCCGTCCGTGCAGGCGCCTGGATCTCTATGGTCTTTAATAATTTGTAGTTGATGGGCGCTGGCAAGCAGATGAGTCTGTGAAGCGCCGTGTTATTACTAGTAATATTTGCGCTGCACACGCCCCTGGAGGAGCCAGCTGGTGGGGCAGCAGGTGGGGTCAGCTGTGCCCGATCTAGATGCTGGCACCCTACATACATCATGCCGCTGGCCGCCACCGGTGCCGCTGGCTTGCACGTGCAGGTTGGGCGTGCGGGCCGTGACGGACGAGAGGCGCACTGCTATCTGCTACTGGACAAGGCCGACTTCATCAAGCTGCGGTGTGTGCCGCTGGGCAGCATGGACGAGCTGTGCTTGATTTCTGATTATGGCATTCAAGACTCTTGAGTGCGGTAACCAGACACCAAACACAACATGCTGCATGCGAACCTGCACGTGGCATGGACGCACACTCTCAGCGCGAGAACCAGTGTGTATTATCTAATATGTGTGCCATAGTGTGCACGCTGCTGGCCGTGCAGCCAGCCGCCACTCAACAAGCGCATATACGCACTGAGACACTGACTGCTGATTAGCAAACAGCTTCTTGGGTGCATTGACGCCCGCCTTCCCCTGACCTGAATCATGCATGTACGAGTTATGGTCTATGACTCCACATGCTTCCTCTTGGCTCTTTCTTCACCCACTCGGCCCCCTGCCGCCCCCGCCCCTCCCGCCCACACCACAGGTCACTGAGCCACAGCAGTGCTGTGGAGCGGTCGAGTGTCACGCGTCTCGTCAGGACCATCTTCGCGCCCCTGGAGCAGGTGAGCAGGGAGGGCCTGTCGTGTGTCAGTGTGTGCAGCACCTGGCAGGTTGCACGGGACCCATACGCACGCACTTTCACGCGCACCACAGCACACCACCTTATCCCGCCACGTCACGCTGCACCTCGTCACGCTGTGCCCCTGCTGCACACAGGAGCTAGCACAGGCCTCCGCCATCACAGCAGCAGGCCAGGACCAAGCCCAGGGCCAGGCCATGCCGCTGCCGCCCGTGTTTGGCGTGCTGGGCACCAAGGACGGTGTGATGGAGTATGATGTGGGGGAGGAGGTCATGGACACGGTGGTATCGTACCTGCAGGTGGGTGGCGGTACAGGTTGTACAGGCAGTACAGGCAGTACATGCAGTACAAGCTGTGCAGCATGGCAGTGCAGCAAGGCACCGGAGACCCGGTGCTGGGTGTGCGCATATGGTGTGAGTGTGGTGCTGGGGGGGTGAAGCGGGGGCTGGGGATGGGGGCAAAAGGAATGAGAGTGGGAGCACACAGGTGGAAGTTGCTGTGGACAGCACATGCCAGCCTGGGCTATCCAGCAGGGCCATACCATGGCAAGTTGGCAATTCACAGGCACATACCGGCAGTCTGCCAGGCACCCTTGATTGGAGAGCCCACTGCCCACTGGAGGTGTCATGAGCACAGGGTTGTTGTGGCCGCTGTTCGCATGTGGTGCACTTGCAGGGGCATGACGGGCGGGGCTTGGTTGCTGCACTGCCTCCCACCTCCCTCCACGTGGACGTTGCATTCCATGCCACACTCCCGCAGCAGGTGACACCGGACTGGTTACCTCTGCTGCTCCTTGTTACCTCTGCTGTGCCCGATCACCTCTGCTGCCGTTCAATCCCTCCGCCGCCGCCGCCGCTGCTGCTGCTGCTGCTGCTGCTGCTGCTGCTGGCTGCATATGCTTCTGCTGCTCGTTGCTTGCAGCTCTTTGCTGCCACCACCGTTAGCCAGTGCCCATTGCTACAGCTGCTCGGTGCCGCTAATGGTATCAGTCCCACCAATGAATAGCCTGCAACCCCGCACTGAAACCGGCCCCTCCCCGCCCCTCCCTATCCACCAACGCAGCTTGCCGCCACACAGCCACTAGTGGCCGGTCTGTTGGCAATCAAGCCGCGTGTGACCAAGGGCATGCACCGCGCCCCCATGGCGCGGCTGTGTGCCGCGGCACGCATGTCGCCGTCCGCGGTGGTGGCCCACTTGTGTGAGCTGGCCCGTGCCCAGGAGATCCATTTTGAGATGGGCCAGCCCAAGGCACTCGCGTGGCGTGTTGTGAGTAACGGGCCACGCTCTGCGCTGTGCTGTGCGGTGTTATGGTGTGATGTGCTGTGATGAGCTGTGCTGTGCCGTGCTGTGCTGGGTTCTGTGGCGTGCTGTGCTGCAGGAGTCGGTGCTGGGTTGCGTGCTGGGTTGCGTGCTGTGCGGAGCCTACGGGCTGACTGGATTTCATCGATCAGTTGGTGCGCGTGTGCACGCGGTGGGCCGCATGCGGCACCAGCACAAGCTCAGGGTCCAGCAAACACGGTTGCCGTGTGGCTGAAACGGCTGTGTGCTGACCGTCTCTGACCTGCGTCCGAGCCAGCTGGATCCAAGTCTGTTCTGATTCCTGGCCTGACACCATTCAATTGCACAGATCACGCGTGAGATGCCGGACCAGGATGCGCTCGCCTCCACTATCCACTCACGCCTCGCACGCCAGCTGCAGGCAAGAAGCTATCCGGCTGTGCCTCTGGCACCCATGCACGCCATGCACTAATGCTGCTGTGCTCGTTGCACTTACTGCGTGGAGCTTACTGCCTTATACTGCTGTTGTGCTGCTATCAAGTACTTCTGTGTCATGCTGGAGAGGGGTGCCACAACCATGCTGCGCTGTACTTGTACTGTACTGCCTGGTGCAGGTGGGTGTGAGGCGGCTGGACATCGTGTACCTCCTCATGGCCCAGGCGGCAGTAGCGGGGGATCCGTACCGCCAGGAGGCGCTACTGCGTACTGCGGTCGACTCGTACTTCGAGTCTGCCCACGAGATGCCTGCGCTGCCACGGCCTGTACTGCCTGTACAGCCCGGCAGTACAGGCGCGGACGGCGGTGGCGGTGCTGTGGCGGGGGGCCGTGGCGGGGAAGTGGCGGGGGGCGATGGTGCGGAGGCAGAGGAGGAGGGGAGCGCTGGTGGACCTTCAGCTGTCATCAGGTTGCCAGTGCAACTGGCACCTGAGCGTGCAGGACCCCAGGTGGCGGCCTTCCTGCGCACGCTGCGGGACCGCATCCTTGGCATGGTGAGGCAATGAGGCTGGCGCTGTTCATGGCGTCAAGCTGCACTCAAGGGCGGCTTGCACATGCGGATGCTACCAGTGCCGTGTGTATGTTGGTGGCAATGCAGGCTACCGTTCAGGCACAGATGCACACAACAGCCCTCGTGCATGTAGCTCCACCTGTTTGTGCTGCTCCTGCTATCCAGCTCACAGTGCACACATGCATGCGCTCACCAGCGTTCCTGTCACCACCGGGTTTGCTGTACTGCCGCCATTGCTGTACACCTGCCTGCCTGGCTGCCATCTGAAACGCAGGCACAGGACCGGAAGCTGAGTGGCGTGGCGGTGGCGCGGATCTTCCATGGTCTGGCCTCGCCTGCCTACCCTGCAGACCAGTGGGCCAAGTGCGGGTTCTGGGGCTGTGGCACGTCATGGGACTTCACACACATTTCAGTGCTCGCCGCGCGCGAGCTTGAGCGCTTCTATGCAGCCGCCGCGCGCAAGGCCGTGCCGCCTGGTGCCGCTGGCGCTGGGGGTGGCGTCGATGGAGGCGGGGGGAGGACAGCGATTACTAGCGTACGGTGGGCAGTGGGGCCAGCCGCAGGGCACGGTAAGGCCCATGAGCAGCAGGCAGGAAGGTGTGGCGAGGTCTGGAGCATGCCAGGACTGCCCAGCCCACCGGGTGATAAATGCACAGCAGGGCCAGCTGGCAACGAAATGTGTGCTGAATGAGTGGTTCAGTCGGGCAGCTTCCCCCCGGCAGCGACGGGATGGCCGAATACGTGATGCTCAATGCCCGGCCTAGGTGCAGACCGAAGCCCAATCCCTTCTCACAAGTTTCCTCTTTCTTTCTTTTGAGCAGCTGAGCAGGTGTTTTGCTGCACTCGACACCGAACAAGCGAACGCATCAAAGCCATTGTGGGCGCTCCTGGGTCAAGGGTGGAAAGCTGTGCTTGCGATCTGCTGTAACTTCATGCAAATGGCTGGCACCTGAAGTATTACAACATCACCTGACGTTATAGAGCGTAGGGCAGCAAGGGCGCAGTAAGGCGGGAGCCCTTCTTGTCAGCCAGTGCAAACATGACCACCCTGGAGCCAGACCCGTGCTTAGAAACAAATGGGCGCTACACAAAGATTCAGACGCTCGGGAAGGGCTCGTTTGGCTTCGTTCAGCTCGCGAGGAACTGGAATCAAGAGATGGTCGCCATCAAGTTCCTGAAGCGCGGGGACGTAAATAAATACGTGGAAGCGGAGATCGTGAACCACAGCTTGCTGCGGCACCCGCATGTCATCCAGTTCAAGGACGTGTTTCTCACGTCCGAGTACATTTGCATCGCCATGGAGTATGCCACTGGTGGCTCGCTTTTCAGCTACGTCCAGGTGCGCTTTGCGGAGGGCCTGGCTGTTGCTGATCTATGTGGAGTGCTTGCATGGAGCAGGGCATGCATGACAGGCGTGGGCCCAAGTCCCGCATGGCCTGCTAGGGCTGCCAGCATGCAGGGCTGCCCTGTGTCAAGTGCAGGGCGTGTGCAGGGTGTGTATTGGGGTGGGTCAGTGGGCATGCACGGAGGCATGCGCACGCAGCATGGGTACACACACCCCGCGTGCACGGCAGTACCATCCATGGCCACCACTGCTCGACACTTAGTGAACTCGCTCCATTCTTGGGCCCGCCCTCTGTTGCAGAAACAAGGGCGGCTGAAGGAGGCTGTTGCGCGCTGGTTCTTCCAGCAGCTCATCATTGGAGCCGACTACTGCCACAAGCGTGGGGTGGCCAACCGGGACATCAAGCTGGAGAACACTCTGCTGCAGGTGGTCAAGGGCCTGCCCCTGCCCCTGCTCAAGATTTGTGATTTTGGATACTCCAAGGCCGACTTTAAGTCAGCAGCCAAGAGCAAGGTACGTTCAGAGCAGTGGGTTGGGCGGGGCCATGACAGGTGCACACCCCGGTGGTTGGTGTGGGTTGCCAGCCCGCGGCACAGCGGCATGCTGCCCAACCCCCACAACGTTATATGGCTTATATCATCCGCGATTGCGGCAGCGGCTTGATGATAGGGGGCTGCTGCACACAGGCGTGGGCTACGGCTGCTGCTGGTACAGTATGTAGCCTTTGTACTGCCACAGCACGATGCACTGCCTGTACCGCCTGTACTGCCTGTACCGCCTGGCAGGTGGGCACGCTGACGTACATGGCGCCCGAGGTGCTGGTGAACCGTGACGGCAAGTATGACGGCAAGGTGGCCGACATTTGGTCGTGTGGGGTCATGCTCTACGTCATGCTCTACGGCCGCTACCCCTTTGACACGCCGCCCGGGCAGAATGTGCCCAAGGCGGCTGAGATCCTGCAGGTGCGAGAACAGCGGCATGATATGCATGGCTTTGATTTTTGAGGCATGGCCTGGGTCGCATGCAGCTACTCTCCGTCTTGACGTATGCAGAATGTGTGCAGAATCCCTTGCGGTTGGCATGGGCCTCAGGGCTGCGCCACGTGGGCATTGGCACCGACCTGCTTGGTTGCCTGCTGTGCGCGTATCATGTCGATGTGCACGCCATGCGCGGGGCCATCCCTCATAGTGTGCCCCAGTACCCCCACTGCCTGCTGCCTGGGTCCAGGGGCCAGGGCTGTTGCTCTCTCTTGCTGCCACTGCCTGCATGGTCAGCCCCGCATCCGTCCAAAGTTCCAAGGTGCCTGCAGGCTCATCCCGTACTGCTTCTCAACCGGCTGTACTTACCCCTGTACCGCTGTACCGCCGTCCCGCAGATGCTGGACAAGATGGTCAACATGAAGTACGCGCTGCCTGACAATATTGAGATCTCCCCAGAGGGGCGGGATCTGCTGCAGCGCATGCTGCTGCCCGACCCCAACCACCGTATTCAGCTGGAGCAGATCATGGTGCACCCATGGTTCGTGACCAACCTGCCGCCAGAGGCAGCGACGATGAACGACAGCTACCTGCGCGCCGCGTTCCCGCCGGGTGTGTGTGAGCTGCCTCTCTGGGGGCCACGCAGCTGAGCCATGTGCAGGGTGCCGTGCGCCTCGAGTGCTCCGCCGCTGCGATTATTGTGCCGCCACGCGTGTTTGTTGCCTTGCGTTTTGGTTGCCGCTGCCGCTGCCGCGCGCTCGCCTGCTTGCGCTGCGGCACACCACGCGCATGCCTGCAGGGCGCGCGCGCACACAGCATACACAACATGCATACAACACGTCCAGGGCGCACGCCGCTGGTGCACCACGCGCAAGCCCACTTGGCCAGTCTGTACTGCCTTCATTGCGCTGCCTTGTCGGACTGTATCTCACCGTACCGCTCTGTACTGCTGTACTGTCCTTTGGCCACCCCACAGGCCATCAGCGGCCGGAGGAGATCAAGCGGCTGCTGGAGGAGGCCAAGGGTCACCGGCACATGGGCGGCATGGGCGGCGGCGCAGGCGGTGCGGGCATGGCAGGCGGGCTGGACGACGGCTGTGACAGCGGCATGATTGAGGACGCAATCCAGGTGCGGGGCGGAGGTGGGGTGTTGGTGGTGGGGGCGGGGGTTGGGGCGGGGGCGGGGGCGGGGGCTTGCCCAGGGATGTGGAGGCTGTGATTTGGGGTGGTGCTGGGGCTGGTTGTGCAGCCTTCCACTGCATTGAGCATGGAGCATGCGTAGGTGTGTGTTGGAGGGGAGGAACGCGTGCACAGCAGCTTGCTGGATGCTGGTATGGTTAGGCCGCTGCTGAACGCATGTTGCTGGATGATACTGCTGCCGGCACTTTGGGGTTTGAATAGCCCTAATGGCCCAAGAAACGAAAGCGAACCTATGGCTCCACATGCTGCTCTTGCCCTGGCCTCACCCCCTGCAGGAGGACCTGGCACAGCACCCCAACAGCGTCAGCAACACGACGCGCCAGTTCCTGCAGCAGCACAACCACTGACAATGACAGCAGCGGCCGCGCGCTGCAAGGCACCGCATGCCCAGGGCATGGTGCCGAGGCGCGCGCGCCGCAGAGGGGGACCCCGGCGCATGCTGCGGCATCACCCGGCGCCACCGCGCATGAACATGTGTGAGTGCGCGCGGTCATGGCCGTGCATGCTGCCGGCCCCCCTGGCCTAGCCTTGGCCTGGCCTGGCCTGGCCTGGCCTGGCTCACTGGGACAAAGTGGAATAAGCTGCTGAGGGCGCATGGGAGGTCTGGATGTATTGTCTTGGGTGGGAGCCAGGGGCCAGAGCCTCGGGGGTGCAGCAGCCGGTGGGTAGCCATGGCAGGTTGGGTGCAGCAGCGTGCCGGCCACATGCAGGAGGAGGCCCAGAGCTGGGTGTGCACGTGCTGGGTGCATGCTCAGCCCTCAGTTTGTGGTGCCAGTGCGGCTGCAGCCGTCCTGCAGCTGCAGCCGCCCTGCAGCTGCAGCTGTGAGCTGTGCTGCAGCTGCAGCTGTAACGGGCTGTTACTGGGCTGCTCTTGCACCTCCATCTGGTGGCAGTGGGGCACAGACGGGTGGGGTTTGTTGAGTGTGGGGAGAAAAAGCACTGAACGCAGGCAAGTGGTTGTGCTGCATGCGGGCCCTACTGGGTCTGGCTGGCCTGGTGTGGCGAGTGGCAGTTGGTGGTTTGTGGCTGGTGGTTTGGCACGTGCCACAACAACCCATCGTTTTGTCATTCATGCGCGATCCAGGTGCATTGCGTAAATAGGCTGTGTGCGTATGAGCCTGGTGCGTGTGTGTGTGTGTTCAAGCCCTGTCGTATGTTTGGGGACAGCCGTGGGTACCGGCACGCAGTGCACCACAGCACTCGCGCATACTGACTGGGGGCCCGGCTGTTGAGCTGCAACACCCCGTCGGCAGTCAGCCTGTTGCTGCCGCCTGTGGGAGGTGGCATTGTGTGTGTGCGGGGCGTGCAGGGCCAGCACACGTACAACCCCGTAGTGCCCCTCTGACCATGCCTATGGGTCGCTGCGCATGGGTGTACACTCGCTACAGGCCAGGGGCTAGGCACATGTTTGATCCATCCTTTAGGCGTGAGGATTTTGATTTAGCACTCATCGGCGATGGGACCTGCAAGGGGTTAGCGGTGGGTTTGCGACGCTGCGTCAGTCACGGTGTAGGCCACCGCCCGGTGCATAAATCTGGGTGCAGTTCAACCGGCAGAACTCCTGATACTCAGTGCACATTCTCAGGTGCAGGGTGTGTTGAGGAGCCTGCAGCAGGGCTGAGTCCTGATAGCTTGTGGCTCACCTCATGACAGTTGCTACTGCTACCTTGGAGTGGCATGCAGCCCAGTCTGTGGAGGATGAATCTCATTATTGTGTGGGCGACGCCCTGGAATCCAGACGGCATGGGTGGTGGAGGTGCCGTGTAGAAAAGTACGGGTGCGGGGCTCATGCTGCGCACTCGAATGCAGGGTGGTCTGCGCCTAGGACACCACCATGCGCAGTCGCAGCACATGCCGCGCATGTCCACATTGACGCATGGATTCACGGGCGCGGGGGGATGTCATGTGTGAGCGGTCACTGCCCGGTGCCATGCTAGCTGGCTGCTGCCTTCAAAAGCCGGTGGCATGCGGGATACGCGCACGCCCCTGTAACACGCACGCCTGCCATGGGGGATGTGAGTCGACGGAGTCAAGGTGTGCAGCTGTGCCATAACTTGGGGTGCAGCAGCTGCAGGGCTGCAGCACCACTCTGGTGTGTTTGGAAAACCTCACACTGAGGCTTGCACTCTGGTGCACAAGTGCAGGTGTGCGCATTGCTGCAGGTGAGCACTAACACACTGCAGGTCAGCTGCACGTGGGCCAGGCTGTGCTGCACGCACCATCGGCATGCTCAAGGTTGAGTGCTGTGGTGTACACAAAACCTGGGACATGCAAGCTGGCATGGCTTACGCAAGCTGCCACAGGCAAGCAACTGATTATGACGGCTCAGCCACACGGCGGTTAGTAGGCACGTGCTGAGCGATATGCTGGCGGCTGAAGTGTTGCAGGCGTGCTGTGACATGCGCGCTGTCTGTCACAGCAGGACCCACATGCAAAGCTGAAAGCGTTTTGATCCAATACGCTGGTGTAAGCAGTAATACACTGGCCCCCATTGAATTCGGCACGTGCGTCGCGTGAGTGTTTGAACACCGGGGGTGGACAGCTGACCATATGAAGCATCTTCCCAGCAGAGCTGCCATGCGCAACGTGTTATAGATGCACACAGCTAGCGTTCTCATTGGGTGCCTGGAAGCGAAGCGCCCGATTCAAGTTTTCAAACCGTAAACCCTTCACTCAAAGCCCTCAACAGTGGAATGCTCATATAGCATTTGGACCCTGGGTCAACCTGCACAACATTCCAGCTCGTGAAGTGCCAAGTCAAACCGGGTATTTGCGGTGAGTCCTCCCACCACAGTTTCGATGCCCTCGTGACGTAAGGCCTGGCTGGGTACCCAGCAGGTTGGGCTTGGTCAAAGGAGCAGGGCACCTTGGACCCCCCGTGCGCCCCAGTGCTTGCGCATCTCCCCGCCTTCTCGGAGCCTCCCCAATCAACCCCCCTGTGTCTTTGGTGCCCCCTTGCCTCGCAGGCCCCTTACACCCAACACATCAGCAACAGGTGAGCACGCGCTCTGGTGATGGGCTCAGCGGCAGCGCTTGGCGCATGCTGGAGCCCGCCCAAACGCCTTCCCAGATTGAAGCATTTCATGTCGTGATTTGAACAGGTGCATGTGGCAGTGCTGCATGCGCAGAACAGCGCAGCACGGGGTAGGCTAAGAGCACGCAGCGCCGTGCTGCAGCAGGTCGTGAGCACGTCCCTGCCCCTTGTTCCTACCTTGATGGCACGCTCCACGGCTACGTGCTTGCAGAAACCATGCCTAAGGCCGCTGCTGACAAGAAGAAGCCTGCCCCCAAGGGCAAGGCCAAGCCCGCCGGCAAGGGCAAGGAGAAGAAGCAGAAGGCAAGTGGCCGCGATGGGGCCGGCCGGGTCAAATGTGCATGGCACTGCACACAGCTGCATGGGCAACAGTGCCCGGGTAAATGCAGCTCCCGGCGTTCAAACCAGGCGGGATGGTGTTCAGCGCGTATGGCCCGCTCGCCCTGCGACCGATCTGCTCCAGATTCTGATTCGGCCCCACCAAGGGGCGGTGGCCTAGCTGCGTTCCCGACAGCTAAGCGAAAAGCCATCTTCAGCATACATGTTCCCATGTCGCGTGTGTTCACAACTGATGCAGCATGCAGCCATCTGTGCAGCAGTAGCCCTACTACCCTGCTTCACTTGGGCAGCATGGCTCAGCGTGCTCCTATTCGGCATCCCATATCCTGCCATGCTGTGGCTCTCTGACGATCACCTGCAGAAGAAGAAGGACCCCAACGCACCCAAGAAGGCGCTGTCCGCCTACATGTTCTTCTGCGCTGACAACCGTGACAAGGTGAAGGCTGACAACCCTGACTTCAAGGTCACTGAGGTCACCTCCGAGCTGGGCAAGCGCTGGGCTGACCTGGCGGAGGTGAGCTGGGCTGCTGGTCAACAGCTGCATGTTGGCTCGCACGGCGCTGTAGCCAAGTGCAGTTGCCCACCCACAGTTTTGTGGATGTTGTAGTGTAAGTGCGGTGTAGGTACTGCACAACCCTCTTTCGCCTGCATGGCACCAGGTGCCTGACCATGGTGCCTGCCGCCGCTCTTGAACCCAACAGGCCGACAAGAAGAAGTACTACGACAAGGCTGAGGGTGACAAGGAGCGCTACAAGAAGGACATGGCCAACTACAAGCCCAAGGAGGAGTCTGATGCAAGTGAGGACGAGGAGGAGGAGGATGACTCTGGCTCCGACTAAACCCTCCACAACCTCAGATGGCAGTGGGCGCCTGCTGCGCCGGGGCGCGTGAGCTGTGCCACACATGGCCTGGTCGCGCGTAACGGCGCATGTGCGTGCACGCTGGTCGGGCTGCAGGACTGCTGCTGTGTTTTTTTGTTGGTGTGGTTGTTTTCTGGGGTGTGCCGTCTGCATGCCTGCATGTCTTGCATCCTCACGGGCTGAATCGCATCTGCTCCATCTTATGCCCGGGATGAGTCAGGGCATGGGAGAGGACCCATGACTTGACTGAGAAAAATGTCTGACCACGAGATGTACTATGAATGGTTATGCCCCTGTACAGCAGCGCTGGCTTTCATGTGTATTCTTGGTTCACCCATCAGCCATGACCTCGACACTGACGTGTGAGAAAGGGGCGCACGCATGTGCGGCTGGCTGTGTGTGACCGAACGCACCTCTCAGTCTTGCATGGATGTTGCGTGGTTTTACCATGGTTGGACGATTTGCGCTGTTCGCGACTGCACCACATTCCTTCCATTGCATGCGAGCCGCATGCCAGTGTGTAATGATATTTTCACGGCCCCTGAGACTCGAACAGACAGCGTGCAAGCTCAGCGCATGTTGTACACCAGTGCAGCATGTCAACCAACATCTGCGTGCTGCCCACAACCCATGCTGCAGCAGTGCTTCGCTGAAGTTGCAATGCTGTTGTTACACCTTCAGCCAGTCAGCGGCTGCTCGCTTTTGAATCATCATAACATTCCCGCGCGTGATGAGATTTGAGTCGTGGAGAACTTCTTTGGGAGCACAGGTCTCCCGCCGGTTATCTTGCCCCCACAAGTTCCCCTTCCACCAGACACCCCACTCTTTGGAGCCCTACCCGTGGCCCACAGCTCCCTGAAACTACCAAGCACTCACCGCACCCTACCTAGTCCAGGCATGCCAGCTCTTACACCATGCACTCCTCCTACACTACCATGCACTCATACTACACTAGCATATGCTGTGCTTAGGTCTAAGGTAGCCTGTACCCATGGCCTTGGTGCCCTGCAGGGGGGGCTGTAAAGGCGCCTGGCCCTCCCTGCCCACTGGTCTGGGGCTGGACGTTCATCCGAAACGTTCCAATGTTTGGCTCTCCATCGACTGCCTGCGCCCCGCCATCCTCCTGCTTCATGGCTTCGGGCTTGGCTGCTGTATGTGCTCCAGCAACTTGTAGCACTTGCTGCTGCGCGGCCGCCTGCATGCGCATCACAAATCCAGGTCTGACTTTTAATGGGCGGTCATTGCCTGGGTCGTTGCGCAGCTAAACAATGCGCCTCATTCATCAACAGTCTAGTGCATCCCAGTGGGGTGAATGCATGCCGCACGGTGCACCTGCCTGTTTACACATCATGTGCGTACCAATTGCAGCACGGTCATGTCGCATGCGTCTAACATGTCGCGCTTGGCAGCAGCAAGCGCGGCCTGCGCTTGGCCAGCATCTCTGCAACCGGCACGGCACAGGCCAGTCGGTGCGCATGCATGTCCATACTGTCATGCACTTCGGTGCGTGCTGAATGACATGAGCAGTTGAAAAGCACAAGTGTCACGCGGTCTGCCTGCTGTTCGCTGGCTGGCAGCTTGCGCACGGCTGCTACGCTGGGCAGCACATCGAAACTCAGGTCGGCATGCATAATGTGTATACACAGAGCTGTGCATGCTATGCTGCCTTTGCGGCAGCCCACCTGCTGCCTGGCCCCTGCCCCTCCAGTGACTTGAGCACATCCCCTATCGCCCCCAGCAGCTTCTGCAGGTGTTGCACATGATCAGCGCTGAATGCATACATGTGCAGGTGAGGGCACATTATGCATGATGCATGGGGGCAGCAAACAGATGAACATGACGCCCTGAGCATGGCAGCTCCTTGCATGGCATACAACTACATGACAGTCAGCATTCTCATCAGCCAGCTTCCTGACCTGCCACTGAGGCTCCAGGTTGGCCATCCTAAGTGTCGCTAGGAAAAATAGTAGAGGAGCTAAGCATAAGGGCTTGCTACATGTTCCTCTAGACAAGGATCCCTGCACATGCTTGCACCCTTCTCGATCTAAACCCTTTCTTTCCCACACTGTTGGTCACATGATTGCAACTGTTGCTGTTCCTGTAGTTGAATTGAGGGGCAAAAACAGCTGTGCTCGTCCTCCACGTCACTGCGTACCCACCTGCCACGCTCTTGGCAATGATCTGAATTGAGGTGCACGGAAATGGACAGGGAACGCGCCGCCCCAAAGGGGCGCGCGTATCGCACCCCTGGATCCCGGATATTCATGATAACTGGAGTGGTTATAGCCAACCTGCTTGTTGGGGGCCTTTTGATGTATGGCCTGAGGAACAAGCTGCGCAACGCCAATCCAGCTGTTGCGAAGCAACGACTGCTGGCGGAGCGTGCCACTCTAGTCAGGAAGATGGAGGCATGGAACGCCAAGATGCGGGACCATGCGGACCTGCCAGAGCTGCGGCTGGCAGGTGCAGACAGCTCCTTGACAGCAGCAGGCTTGCACGGCACAGCAGCAGGTGCTGAAGGCGCCATCCAACGCCGGCCCGTGCGCCAGGCGGCAGGGATGAGCCTCGCGGGCACGGCCGCGGGCACGAGTACGGGTGACGCGTCAGGGGGCGGTGGTGTGTGCGACCCGCCCGACCCTGACCCGCGCTTCCGCATGCGGCCTGTGCATGAGGTTGAGGCGGAGAACCCGGACCTTGCAGCCAAGGTGCGGCAGCACGCAAAAAATGGGGAGATCATGCTCGCGCTCGCCAACGCCGTCATGATCTGCAAGGTGACTGAAGGCGCTTACTGCATCGGGTGCAGGGTCTGGTGTTTGGAGGAGAGAGAGGCACGAGGGGGAGGGAGGGGGGGAAGTGATGCAGGTCACACATTCTGCTGTGGGAGTCGTACGTTCCCGGGTGTGTGTGTGCGCGTGCCCCTGATGTGTGGCGTGACATGTGTGACATCTGGCATGTGTGATGAGTGTGTGCGCAGAACACCACGATCTGCTGGTGGGATGGTGGCAACATTCTGGAGTCCTTCCTGACCATCCTCAAGACCACCAACGTCACCAACCACCTCATTGGTACGGCTGCCTGCCTACCCTAGCTGCCTGTCGTGCGGGTTTGCAGCCTGGTTGCCTGGTGGCCTGGCGGCCTTGTGGGGTGGTGTGCGGGTGGGCTGATTGGCTGAGCAGCAGGAGGCATCAAACAAGAGCAACACACAAGAGCAGCTTTTGTGTGTCGCTCTTGTTTGATGCCTCCTGAAGAGCTGAACCCGGCGTGCAGCAGGGCGGGAGCAACCAACTGCTGAGGGGCAGAGGGAGGGAGGCAGCGTCCGCTGTGTGTGGGACACTTGTTTCGGTCCCACCCCCTGGCCTGGTACAATGCGTTTCTGGTTCTCTCTACCTGCCTTCTGTCACAAACATCCCCTTTATCTCACTCGACACTCGATCATACCACAGGTGTAATGGATGATGAGACGGAAAAGTACCTGACAGGGCGGCCGGGTGTCAACTGGTTCAGGTGTGTGACCGCACCCCCATCCACACACCCACCATTGCCTGTAGCCATTGCTGGTTGTGGGAACTCCACAGACATCTGCCCGTGTTGCCTACCTGGCACATCTGGGCACAGCAGCAGCCGGCTCATGCCAACACCTGCAGCGCCGCACAGACTCGACCTGACACAACTTGACTCGACACGACTGGACCTGACTTGATTTGCCCTGACCTGACTTGATTTGCCCTGACCTGGCTTGATTTGCCCTGACCTGACTTGGTTTGACCTGACCTGGCTTGACTTGGCTTGGCTTGACTGGGATTACCTTGACCTGGCTTAACCTAACTTGACATGACCTGGCTTGACTTGGCTTGGCTTGAGGCGCTTGACTTGGCTTGGCTTGGCTTGGCTTCGCTTGGCTTGGCGTGGCTTGGCGTGCCCCATAGGGTCAACATCCAGATCCCCGAGTCTCAATCCAACACGCACCCAGCCAACCGCGTGTCAACCATCAAGTACACACTGCTCAAGGACTTCATCCAGGTGAGTGGCGGGAGATGAGAGGCGGGTTGCAAGGTTCATTATGCATGGCAGATGAAGAAGAGTAATGCAGAAGAGAGGCGAGATGCACCGTTCAGGGTGGACAGCCGCTGGGTGTGGTCGGTGTGGGTGAGGAAGCCCCACGCCCCATGTGTGTGCGAGTGTTGCGGCTGGCTGTTGCGCATGTGCCCTGTTCAGCGCATGCCATGCTGGCTGGTCGTGCTGCCACTTCTGCATGCCAATGGTACATGTTGTATAGTGCGCAGGCGCTCGTCAGGCGCTTGCAAGGTGCATCGGCACTGCGCATCGCCATGTCCTGAGCCCTGCACGCATTAATGACTTTTACATTTTCAAAAGTTGATGTGTCTCACTCATGTCTCACTCCTGCGCCCCGACTGTCTCACTCCTGTGTCTATAGATGGGCTACAATGTGCTCATCACTGACATGGACCTCGTGTACATCTCAAACCCCTTTGACCACCTGCACCGGTGCGTGGGGGGCTGATGACTGCGCCTGTGTGCCATTACGGTACCATGTGAAAGCACAGTGTTGCAGCACAGCATGGGGCCGTCACAGGCAGGGGGCTGCGGACTGAATGCAGACTGTGCACACCACTGCACAGTGGGCACTGAGCGCTCAGTGCTGTCCAGACCCGCATACTTCCAGCCTGCGGACTGTCCCTGTCTGTCTTTGAAATCAGCTGTTTTTGAAATGAGCTGCAGACAGGTGTGTGTGGATCCTGTGTCACACGGCTATGCCGGTACAGCACGGCGCTGCTTGTGTGCCTGTGGCCCTGTGCAGTGACGCAGACATTGAGGTGCAGACGGACGGGTACGATGACACCGCGTATGGCGCACTGGATGGCGTGCATGACGCCACCATGGGCTGGGGCGGCGGCGGCCTGTTCTTTCGCACCTTCACGTGCGCGCTCTCCACTAACTACCGTATCATATCAGCAGCCAGATCAGGGTCCACTGTGGGGTGCCGGGCCTGCTTTGCTGGCGCTGTGCGTGCCTGCAGCACTGCCTGGCTGCGGGGACGCAGGCCCAGCTGGACTCTGCAGGGTTGGGCGCTTATGGCTTGCGGGTTCAAGGGCTGGAGAAGGATGGGCCCCATTTGCATCACCCCTTCCTCGCACGTCAGTTTCAAAGAATATAAAAATGGGTTCGGGCCTGGGTTCGGGCTCAACCCTTTTTCACATACCCTGCAACACTACCACCCTGCTGAACCTACACCTTTCCTCGCATCGCGAGCCGCCCTTGCGGCCTGCCTGCTGTGACTGAGCCGCCCCAATCAAAGGCCTTGCACGTTCAGCGTTAGCAACGCACAGCCTCTAACCTCAAACTTCCAAACCTGCTGGCTGTGATCGCGCCGCGCAGCACCAACGTGGGATGCATGTGGGTCAAGGCCAACGCGCGCTCGTACAAGCTGATGGTGCAAGTGTCTGACCAGCTATCGTCCAGCAGCGGGTGGGACCAGCAGGTGGGGTCACTCTCACTCATGCGTATACACTGCTCAGCTCGCATCTGTTCTCTCCCGATCGTCAGCTTCTGACACACGTCTTTGCGCATGCTTCTTCTTGCATGCCTGCATGGCACTACACCTCACATTTGTTACTGGTTCTAGCCATGCTGTACACGCATTACCCTGCCGCGCCTGCCCACGCCCCTACCAATACCAACCGCCCCTTCCCGCCCACCACCAACTCCCTAAGCACCGGCACCCGCACCCACACCCGCAGGTGTTCAACCAGTGGCTGATGCCTCCTTCGCATGGCGACCACCAGTCAGCCTATGCACACTTGCGTGTCATGGATTACATGAAGTTCGTAAACTCCAAAATCTTTTTCAGGCAAGGCCATCCGCCTTTGCACTGGGGGGTGGTGTGGTCTGGGCTATGGCCTTACGGTGTGCCTGCCAGCGGCTTCACTTGATGTGGTTGATGCGCACTGGACATGCAGCGCATGCGCGTGCATTACCCCGCCATCCCCCCACCCCATCCCACCCCACCTTCCCACCCACCTTTCTCACAACGCCCACTTTTAGGCCATCCCGTATGATGACCTGCAAGGCACCTGTCTGGTGCCTGCTTGTGCCGCCGCCGCACCACACCCATCTTGCCGCCACCTGTACTGCCCACACCACACTTGGACTGCCCATGTGGAACTGTACTGCCGGTACCGCTTGTACCGCAGGTCACGCCGCTCAGCATATATCCCAGGCCGCACCGCCACCGCGCCCACGCCCGTCATGGTGCACTTCAACTACCACCCTGACAAGCACAAGCGCATGCTGTGCATCATGGACCGATATTACTATGGCAAGCTTGACGCCTGTGATAAGTTCCCGGGCGGCTCTGAGCCCAACACATGACAGGGAGAGAGCGCAGGAGCCCTGACCCCAAGCAACTGAGGCTGAAGGCAACAGAGTTGTCTTCATGTGTGGATGAGAGAGCAAGCGAGCAGCCTACATGTGGCACCTGAGGGTGAGGGCGCTGATCACCATGCATAATAGATGCAGCTTTTGTGAACACCCACGTGTGTATGAGAGTCGTGGCACATGATGTTGAAGGGGGTGCCCATACCCCCATGCACTCACGACACAACCGAAGCGCTCGAGAGGCATGTTAATGCAGAGCCTGTGAGCTGAGGACACATGCGTGACCTGCTTCCAAGCCCTGGGTAAATGTTGCAGGTGACATGCACCCGGTGTACTAACTCTGTGACTTGGGCACATGAGAGCATGCCAGTTGTTTGGCGGCACAATCAGCATGGTTGTGAGGTGCCGCTTGTGATGGCAACAGAGCATGGCTACCATGCTGCAAGAGACTCAGTCCAGTCCTAGGCAGTGGGGCAGAGGTGGGGATGGGGGTGGGGTGGGGCCTGGGGTGGCCGTGGGGGATGGTGCAGCAGGGCTTCCATGGCTCGATTCAGGTGCAGCTGTGCACAGCTGGCCGAGGTGTGACCCCGTGTTGATGGATGCGGCCGTGTCAAGTGCACGCATGAATGAAACCTAACCAAGAGCCATAAATCGTTGCAATCCATTACAATCCCAACTTGGTTTTCCTGTCAAGTCTTGGGAATTTGAGCTACGCACAGGTGTACACCCAGCAGCTTGACAGTCACTCTCCGCAGACACAGCGGCAGATGGTGCATACCAGAATCTCAGGATCTCAGCTGGTGCATATCACGCGCATGTGGGCCTGCTGGTGTCACATTCCGCAACAGGAGGATCGCAAGCGGCAGGCTATAGAGTCTATACATCAGGACTGAAGCACCCGTTTGAGTCGAACTCCATCATGACATCATGTATAAAAGTACAATCCACCAGGCTCTGAACAAGCCCAGGCTCAGTGCCTCTGGCTATGACCTGAGGCTGCGCCCTCCACCACCACCCACCTGCTGACCTTCACCAACCTGCCAGCAAACTGGCCGCCCAGG
>BDCZ01000217.1:0-47228 GCA_001662365.1 Chlamydomonas applanata | reverse complement strand
CCGCCCCGGTCCCCCCCTGCCCCCCCCCCCCCTGCCCCAGCCCCTACCACCCCACCCCACCCCCCCGCACAGGCCAGGGGCCCACCGCCACGTCTAAGCATCCGCCTTGCGCTTGCGACCCAGCTTGGGAGTGACCGGGTGTGTGAGGGGCTTGAGGGAGGGCAGCGGCGCAGGCGGCGGCCCGTACACCGGCATCGGCTGCGCCTTGAACCGCAGTGACCGCCGGTACTCGCACACCGCCGCCTCCTCGGCAGCGCGAGCCGCCTCAAGTGCCGCCGCCTTCTCCTCCTGTGATGATGATGGATAATAATAATAATAACACGGCGTGTCACAGATGTGTCTGCATGCCGATGATGATGGATAGACAGGCCTGATTACATCAGTGACACCAATCGCACCAGTAACACTACTCACACCAGTGACACTACTCACGCCAGTCACTCGGCTTTGAAACTATCAGGGACACGGGAGGGGGTGTGCACCCACGGACTGACCGCCTGTTGTAGGGGTCACAGCTGTGACTCAAGTCAGGCATGACGCGGCACCCCGGGTAGACAAAAACTTGTCCGCGCCCCACCTCAATCGCCGTGATCCTCTCCTCCACCAGCGCGTCAAACACGGCACGGTCGCCCGCGCGCGCCTCGGTCGCTAGCGCCACCTGCGGCAGCAATGGACGGCCGGGCATGGCTCTGGGCATGCCACCTGCGCCACACATCAACAGCACTGCTGGGTCCTGCTATGAGTCAGAGAGCCTGAGGCCTGAGGGCCCCGCATGCGCCTGAGCGCCTGAGCCTGAAGAAGCCCAAGTGTGAGCCTGAAGGTCAAGGTCTGGTATGCACAACCCCTGCCGCTGGGGTGACTGAGACTGTGCCCCGTGTTAGACAGCACCTGGTCCGCATACACCAACTACCAGCCACTCCGGCCTGCAGCTCCTGCACCTCCGCACCCCACTTCTTTCCACACACCCATAAAGTTGTATGCAGCCACAGCCACATCCCTTGACGCATCCACACAGCCATACGCAGCCACAGCCACGGCCACAGCCACGGCCGCAGCCACAGCCACAGCCACAGCCACGCACCTCCTCAGGCACCGTCAGCGGTGCAGTGCTCTCCCTGGGCTTGAAAGGCCGGCCCTGCCACATCGGCCGCGCCTGCGCACACATGGCAGAGCGGGAAGGAAAAGCAGGGCCTGGTTATGCAGCTGCTTGCTGCCGGACAGCAGGGGGTCATGAAGACCACACCGTATGAGCTGCAACTGTGTGGGCACCCCATTGCACTGCACCGCACCCCACTCCCACCTCAGCAGCAGCTTGCACCACCCTCGTTCCATTCCTCCACTCCAACTCCAGCCCACCTCTCAATCCACTGCTGAGCTGCGCCTCTAATCCCGCCAGCCTCACCCACATCTTGAACCGTAGAGTCAACTTCGATGCACAAACAATCGATCCCCGGCTCTGGGTGTCAACAGCCATGAGCACTACCAAGTCACTCCCACCTTGAATGCCAGCTCTGCACGCCGTGCCTCCTCCTCCTCCAGCACCTGCCGGGTGGCGGATGCAGCACAAGCAGGTCAACACATTATGCCATGGAAGATGCATGAAACCGACACAAGCAGAAAAGCAGCAAAAACCCAAAGCAGGTAAGCACAGGTGGGGGCACCCAAGGGTGGTGGCAGGTTCAAGGATTACACCAGCTCCAGGTTCCGTGCTTCAAGCAGATCGAAGCAGGCATGCGCAGCAAGCAAGCATACGCTGCATGCCCCGAACCATGCACAAGCTCATCACGAGTTATGCGCCTTTCAGGGCCCCCCACCTGGCTCGCCAGCAGTGCCTGTGCGTGTCCATGCCGTGCGTCTGATCGCAGACCAAACGGTTGTGGCACGGTGAGCGGGCGCGGCTCGGGCTTGGGCGGCACAACGGGTGCGTCTGTGGAGCCCGGCAACAGCTGTGCACGCATTTGGCGTGCGGCCGCTGCGGCCGCCTCCTCCTCCTGTTGGTGTGGTGTGGTGTGGGCAGTGCAGCAGATTCTGGATTAAAAGCGAGGTCGGGGGTTTGAAACAGTGTACAGGACGTGCAAGCAGCTGTTGGCAGAGCGCGAGCGGTTATGGATGGGTGGGAAGCTGATGCACGGCAGTGCACAACCAGGTGAGGTGCTTAACATGTCATCATGTTTACATTCCCGAAGCAATTTCCCCAACGAAGAAAATCCCCAAGCAAATTCCACAGCAGGTATCAAGCATCAGTCCACTCCAATCCACGCACATGGGCTCCAGGGCCCCGCACCTGCAGCTTGCTCTGCATGCGCGCACGGTGCACGCGGCCCCGGCGCTCGGTCTGCAGCTGGAAGGGCTGTGGCTGAGTGAGAGCCAGGGGCTCCCGGGTGCTCTGGAACTCCCTGCGTGCCGTGCACACATGCACCAGGCGCCCCAGCTCTCACAGTACTGACCACATCAGTGTTACTGTGCTGAAATGGTTTGGGATTTGGCTTCAGTAAGGGTCCAGGGTTTTATCAGTGTAAGGTTTCAGGCCCGTGCCTGTAGCCTTGAGTCGTGCATGCAGCGAGCATGCGGCATGCCCCCTGTGAAGCAGGGAGGCCTGGTCCTCCCAGCCTGGAACCACGTCCTAACGAGGCCATGTGCTTGCAGCATTTTCAGGCTGGTGGTGCAATCATGCAGCCGGTCCCCCCCAGCTACAACCATGCATCGCCAACCTGCCTGCCGTGACCACTACTACAACCATTAATGCGACGGTTATTGAACAAGGCAGCAGGCCGCTCCCATTTGGGGGCTGCCACTTACTGTGGGAGCTGTAGGAAGTCAGGCACAGGCCGCGCCTTGAACTCCACAGCTGGCTCCTCCACTCCCTTGGGCTGCGGGCAGGGCAGCAGCAGAGCGCAGGCTCAAGGGTTAAGGGGTTTGGGAAGTCTGTGGGGTTACAGCTGCAGTTGGGGTTCCAAACGGCAGGGAGTTCATCTCCGGGAGTTCACGCATGCATGCATGCAGTGGCACATTTTGACATTTGTGCAGGGATGCGGGCCAGGGCACCAGGCGGCACGTTGGGTGTCAGAGGGGGCAACGGCCGCACCTCGTGCACGCGTGTCTTGGTCAGCAGCAGCGGCGACTTGGGGATGGTCAGGCTCATGCGCGGCTTCTTGGGCAGCCCCGCCTGGCACACACAGCAACCAACACCCAAGAATAGTCACATCACCCCGTGACGTGCACAGCAACCAACACCAGCAACATGAAGATCCACGTCATCACATGACGCCAGTGCAGTCATCACAGCTGTGCCTGCATCACGGCCTGTCGCATAGTGCATGTGAGTGGCGTGCAAACACCAGGAGGCCCCAGTGCGTACTGTACGGGGGCCAGGGGTCAGGTGATTATCATTTCAGGGCTCAGGGTTAGGGTCTATGGCTGGCCTGGCTCTTACCGGGGCCTCCAAGATAGCCTTATTCAAGGGCTTGGCCCGGAACTGCGCCTCCTCATCTTCCTCCTCCTCCACCTGCCGCCGCCGGCGCTCGCCTATGTATCACCCACACAACACCGCACACGCATGTATCGCACGCATGCTGTGCCGTGCATGCAGCGTGGTATGGTCTCGCTCCCAAGAGCAAAGGTCAGTAGGCCAGTGGGGAAGGCAACACATCATCGCCCGCACCACACGTGCTGGTGACGCCTCAAGCAGCACTGTGCAGTGTGCACAACTATTGAACCGTAGATATGGCAAGGCACATGGCAGCCGCCGCATCCGCACACTGCCCCAAGCACATCAGGCTGTAAACACGCCTGCATACATTTGACCATGTTGATGCATGCATACTTTGTGCTGCCAGCGCTGCCTCACCGCGTGTGTCTGTGACAAATGAGAAGGGCTGTGGCTGCGTGGTAACCCGCTTCTCTGTCGGCTTGACGCTCGCCAGCCGGCCGCTGTTCAGCAGCTCAGGGCTGCGCACACCATGGCGGCCGCAGCAATCCGCACCAGCCAAAGCTCAGCACGGGTGAACAATGCAGCACTGGTGTGAGTCTGACCTGGCCTGTAACATGTACAGAGTGTAGCTGTGTACAGGTGGACAGAAGCAGGCATCAAGCACAGGCCATTGCGCAGCAGCCACCACAACCGGGGTAGCTGGCCGGGCGCACTTGAGCGGCAGCGCGTGGAACTTGGGCATGGCTGCCAGCTCCTCCACTTCCTCCTCCTCCCGTGGCTTGAGCTTGGAGGGCCGCGCACGCGTGCTGGTCCACAGCAGCGGCGTCTGCGGCCACAAGGCAGCGGTACACACACCTATGCGCTCGCACTCCCGTCAGCGTGGCACTGGCATCGGGGCGGATGTGGTGTGCTGGGTGTTATCTTGCAGGATAGAGCCTGGTAACCTGCTCCCTTGGCCTCAACGCTGCACCTTGGTTGGAAGCTGGAAAGCTCTCAGCACGGCGATTTCAGAGAAATTTGCTGCTCAGGCTCAAGCAAACAGTACACACCCAGCCAGCATGTTCTGTGTACCTTGGCTTGTGTAAGGTGCAGCGGCTTGGGGGGCTCTAGGGGTGCGGGCTTGCTCTTGAAGCGGCCAGGTGTCTTGGAGTGGAACTCCTTCACCTTGAGCTGCAGCGGCTTGAACGGCGTCTTGGAGCCCTGTGGAGCAGCATCAGAGTTTGCCAGGGGCCCTCTCATCAACCAGACCTTGATAGAGGCAACACCGCAGCTCTGCCGCCCAGTGCACTGGACGCGCTGCTAATGTGCAGATGCGCATCGTCCTCCGCCACACGAGCGCGCCATGGAGGACCTGAGTGGATGCCTCCCTATTAAATGCCACAAGCACTGTCATCAGGCAGGGGTCCCCAGGGGTCCTCCATGATCTCTCTACCGAGCTCACTCCACCCTCCACCAGCCCCTCCCTTTTCCGTGGCCTGAATGCCCCAGCCATGCCCCTGACCGCCCCAAAATCCCCCTCACCGCCGCCTCCGCAGCTGCGCAGCGCCGCGCGCGCTTGTTGACATGCAGCTCCGGCTCCTCTGGCAGTGTCAGCGGCTGCGTGGAGCGCGCCGGCAGCACCTTTTTGGGCAGCAGCACCTTCTTGAGCCTGTCGTTTGAGCTGCGCAGCTGCCGGCCCACCACCGTGCCCTTGGCCTTGGCCTGCGCCCGGGCCGCAGCCGCGGCTGAAGACTTGGCGGTCTGCGCCGGCTTGGGCACCTGCACAACAGCGCTGTTGTTGGGCTTGGCCAGCGCCTCCGTCGCTGCACTAGCTGCAGCGTCGGCTGCCCCCTGGCGTGAGCTGCGCACTGCCCGCGCCTTGGCCATTGCTGCCTGCACCATTTTGGTCTTCATGGTGGCCTTGGCCTGCAGCCATCGTCAGCATAAAGCTCAAGTTGCCAGCAGTTGCGACGGACACCGGCGATGCAACACCCCACGCAAGGGTCCACGCTAAAGAGAAGAAGCATATCAAGTTGGATGACCTGGAGCTCTTGCCTCACCTTAGACACAGCAGTTGGCCTGCTGGCTGCGGCAGGAGGGGCGCCAGCCTCAGGCGCCACGCGCTTCTTGGATGCGCTGCGCGTGATGCGCTGCTCGAACCGAGGGGCGCCGTCTCCAGGCGGCTTGCGCACAGTTGTGGAGGCGGATGCAGGGGCGGCCAGCTTGGCTTTCTGGGGAACGTGGCTCTCCTCACGCACATCAGCCATCCCCTTTGCAGGCCGCTTGCCCAGCACTGGTGCCTTTGGCTTGGCAGCGGATGGTGCTTGGGTGCGCGGCACGGTGCGCTTGGCTGCGCAGGCCATGTCACGTATCAAACCAGAGCGGCACAGGCTTCATTACAGCATGCTCTGGTGCTTGGAGATGGAACCGCAGCGGCAAGCGGGGGACAGACGTGCATCGTGCATGTTATGCATGGAGCTGTCGCTCGTACCTGGCACTGTCATGGCAGCACCCACGCGCTCATGTGCGGTCGCCAGTTTAGGTTTGATGCCTGCGTTCGGCTTCATGGCTGACTTGGGAGCCACGCGCTCCTTGGCGGGAGCAGACTTCAGGCTAGACTGGTTGGCAGCTGCTGTGCCATGCTGACCACCCCAGGACGTCACGATGTTGCGCTTCTTGGCTGTCGTTGGCTCTTTCTTGCTGGTGCCTGGCGCGGCCTTCGGCTGCGTGTTGGTCAGGTTCCTATTCTCTCCCAGGGGCGAGACCGGCGCCGTCTCTGCGCAGTGTGTAAGGGTACAGAGAGAGCGCTACGTATGCTGGCTGTGATGCATTCGTGCCTGCGCGCACAATACCTACCTTGGACATCCCTGGTGTCAAACCATTGACTCGCCTCAGAAGCGCCCGGGCTTGTGCGCCTAAAATCGTAAAACTGAGGTGCATCAAATTCGTAGCTTGGATCGACGTCTACCATTTTTTGGTCCTATACCTGCGCGCCTACTGCTGCAGGATTGAGCACTGAGCACCCTGGTTTGGCGTATAGAAAGAAAACTGTGCTCATCTGGGCCCTGGCCACACCAGGTCAATGGATTTGTTGGTGGCATTTTTGCCTGAAGTTTTACGGGTGCGTTGTATTGATTTGCTCACCTGGCTGCATCTGCTGCCTGCAAGCTGCACTTCCATTTTCTCGCCCTCTTCTTGGTCCACTAGCAACAGATGGCCAACGGCGACCAAGATAGTAAACGGCGCAAGCGTGACCCCAGTCCATCATCATCGTCCAGCAGCAGCAGCTCTAGTTCAAGCAGTGGAGAGGAGGCATCTACCAGTTCAGAGGGCGCAGGCATTCCCGAGTATTCCCCTCGGGGACGGCAGACAGCATTGACTCCACATGAGGTATGCATGCATCATGAGGCATGCAGTTGCATGCACACTTTGGCATATAGGTCAAGGACATGCCTGTTGTCAAGCCAGCATGGGTGATAGGGACACACAGGCCGTGGAAAAGTTACTGTGCCATCACTACCCACACTGTTGTTAGTTCTTATAGCACGCCTTTCTCGCTTCGACATGCAATCATGCATGCACGCACTCAAGTGTTGCACACTGCCTGGTTATCAAGCATAGGCAGCAGGGCTGTGAGAAGGATTCAGGTGCAGCAGACTGTGAGAAACAGCACTGTGTAATCTCTGTCTGCAGACCCTGCACTGATGTTGCTGCTGTGATGTGTGCACAGGCACTTGCGGCGCTCAGCAGGATGCGACAATCTGCAGGCAACGGATGGCTGGCAGACAGCATCCATGCCTTTGAGGGAGACATCCTGAAGCGTATGCTCAAGGAGCATCAAGCTAGTAAGAGAGGCCCGCAGCAACAGCAGGGGTCAGGGCATGCACGGCCAGCGGCGCGGCAAGAGCAGCGCGCGCCAGCTGTAGCGGAGCAAGAGGGTCCCCAAGGTGCTGCGCTTGAGCCACATGGTGACCCTGACGCTGCACAGGCACAGCTGCAGCAGGCGTCATCCAGTAGGCCCCGCAAGTCGTCAGGTGCTGCTCAGGTGCCACGGGGCAAGGGCAAGGGCGTACGGAAGCCTACACGCGCAACATTCAGTGCGCTGCAGGAAGCAGCCCTGATCCAGGAGCTGGAGAAGGCAGCAAACTCTGTAAAGAAGCCAGACTACGCCAAGATCGGCCGTGCCATGGGTGAGGGGCAGAGCTGCTGAAATGCCGCATTGCGTGTGAGACAGGTGCCACATACAGGACACGCAGGTGCCACACGACAGGAGAGCCTGGAACAGGCTTGCTGACATGCTTATTGAGATGGACACAAGGCGCACGGCTGCAATGGCCATGAACCATTATGAACAAACTTTGAAGTTATAAGGGATCTTGCTAATCCTGTCTCGTGGCGGGCATCCATGCGCCATGATGGGCGTACGATGTAACCAACACACACAACACACACACAAAATACCTGACATACATGCGTACATCATCATCTGGCATGCCTGTATTCGTGTGACGCATGGTGGAATGAGCGGCCGCCGTTGGCATGCTTTGTTTGCATGCTTGCCTGCAGAGTTCACGGCTGACCAAATCAAGAGCAAGATGAAGCGCTTGAGCAAACTGAAAGGCGTGAGGGGCATCATGTGGTCACAACCCACACCAGGGACGGGAGCAGCTGCACCAAGCGCCAGGGCCGCTGCCTCCATGTCCCCTTTGTCACGGCGGCCACTGGCTGGGCCAGCTAGCCGGGCACAACAGGCAGCACCAGCAGCCAAGCGGGCCTTGTACCAGCCCCCTGTGCAGCTTGAAGAACAGGTTGTGGTGGGGCCATCTGGGTACTTGCTACCCATGAGCCAGCAGGCACCCGGGCACAGTGGGCAGGCCCAACGGACACAGGCGCGCAAGCAGGCCATGCCAGTGCGTGCGGGGCAGGCGCCTGCCCCTAAGATCATCATCCACCAGCACACACCACTGCGGCAGAAGGTGCAGGAGGTGCTGAGCCTGGCACCTGGGAGAAAGGTACGGCTGATCAGCACGCTTGGCACAGCCACTGTGCCAGTACGCTACCCTCACACTCTGCTGGCATTTTTTATGAGCCCTGGGAGTTCTGCTGGGCTGACTATGCAGTGCTGCAAAGGTGTGCGCCAGCTGCCAGCACGACCCCACAGACACCTGGCTTTGGCCAGCACAACGTGCAGCATGCTGTCTGCTGGCAATTGCTTTGCTATGAATAGCTTCACTCTTGGTCGCTGGCAAAACCCATATGCCACGCCCCCATGTCCATGCAGGGCACAGTGGGTGCTATTGTGGAGGAGCTGCAGCTTGAATCACCTTACAAGGAGATGGAGGGCAAGGTGCTTAAGAGCCAGGTGGCCAAGGTGTTGAGCAGCGGCGAGGAGTTCCAGAACACCACCACATGGCAGGTGAGGGCTCTGCAGAACATTTTGAAGACAACCGTGTTTTCCTGGAAGTTTCTGCAGGCCGAAGCCGGCTCATGCTAGTCTATGACAGCTGCAATCTCATGATGCAGGTGGCTCAACACACATTCTGATTGTGTTTACGGCCACGAGCACGCCTGATGGTCAGTGGCGTGTCAGGTGCCCATCCATGGGCATGTTTTCAAGGCGCATGTGCAACTGGAGCCATGCTGCAAGGGCTTGACATGCCCCTGTCGCTTGTCCCTTTGTTGCCTGTAGTCCAAGGACAACAAGCGCTTTGAATACGTGCTGCAGCCAGAGATCGCTCAAGGTGTCAAGATGAAGCGCAAAGAGCGGTGACGAACAGTGTGGTTTGAAACAGGCAGATCATTCCACAAGCCATGGGATGCAGAGTGTGCAAGGAGCATTGGCAGCCGGATGACGGAGGAGGTGAGCGGCCCAGCATGAGCCCTTCAATTCCCTAATGTTGAAGAGTCGTGTCCTACAGCCTGGAAGCGAGCGAAAACTGGGGACGTACGCTGTTTTGTAAGGGGTGCGCGTGGCTGTAACAGTCGGCAGCATCCAAACACGATTCTCCAGAACCCTGTGACCTTGACCAGGGGCGCGTTGTTCAGGAGCGGCGTACAGTGAAATTCTGTCGACGCGATACCGGCAGTTTGAGTCGTCAGAAGGTGTCATTGGCGCACGTCCATTGTTTGATCTGGTGATCCAGCGGCCCATATACTTACCTGCTCGACTTGAACCAGCAGTGCAAAGATGTCGGCTGTCAAAGCCCTGAATGCAAATGCGGAGCAGATGGGACGCGCGGCAGCGCTGTTCATGAACATTAATGCGGCCAAGGGTCTGCACGATGTGATGAAGACCAACTTGGGCCCCAAGGGCACGATTAAGATGCTCGTGGATGGTGCTGGTGGCATTCGCCTGACGAAGGACGGCAACGTGCTGCTGCGTGAGATGCAGATCCAGAACCCCACTGCAGTCATGATTGCACGCACAGCAGTCGCTCAGGACGAAATTACAGGCGACGGCACGACGTCAACTGTGCTAATGATTGGGGAGCTCATGAAGGCAGCAGAGCGTCTGCTTGCCGAGGGCTCCCACCCACGCGTGCTGGTCGAGGTGCGCCTGAAAACAAAATTGCAGCGTACGCAGGGTCGGGTTTCGTGCTTAGATCAAGCCCAACTTGCGATCTGGGCGGGGCACGCGCCCTGGCTGCAGTGCTAGGCACCGTCTAAGACATGTAGGGCGTGTGGCCGTCGCTAGGTTTACTATAGTGTTGCTGTCTTGCTGGAGGGGGGAGCATGCAAGCCAGTGTGGCATGGCAGGGGCGATGCATGCGGTGCCATGCCGTGCCATGCCATGTCATACTGACCTGCTGGTTATGGTGGACCACTTCAGGGCCTGGACTCTGCCAAGAAGGCAGCGCTGGAGTTCCTGGACACCTTCAAGACGCCTGTTGAGGGCGCTGACCGTGAGACGCTGCGCATGGCCGCGCGCACATCCCTGCGCACCAAGCTGACTGAGAAGATCGCGGACCAGCTGACCGACATCGTGACTGATGCGGTCCTCAGCATCCGCAAGCCAGATGAGCCCATTGACCTGTACATGGTGCGCGCCGCATGCTTTGTTGTCTGTGCCTTTCGGACTGGACCGGGGAACTGTGACAGGGCATGTGCAGCTAGTGCCCACGAGGGGATTTTGAGGCAGTGTATGGGCTGCATGCATTTGCTGCGCGCATGGCACGCTGTAGCGCACCCGGACTTACATTGAGCGGGAGCCTGCGTGCATGCACCGTCCCCGCCTTGCCCACACCCCACCGGCGGCAGGGCACAACCCATGCCCCCACACCTGCGCCTCAACCTGACCGCGTCTTGTGTCCTACACCCTCGCACAACAGGTGGAGACGATGCACATGCGCCACAAGCTGGACGAGGACACACAGTTGGTGCGGGGGCTGGTGATGGACCACGGCGCACGCCACCCTGACATGCCCAAGCGCCTCGAGGGCGAGGTCTTCATCCTCACCTGCAACATCTCACTCGAGTACGAGAAGAGTGAAGTCAACTCGGGCTTCTTCTACTCGAGCGCTGAGCAACGTGAGAAGCTGGTGGCGGCTGAGCGTGAGGTCACGGACGAGCGTGTCCGCAAGATCATCGAGCTCAAGAAGCAGGTGTGGCGTGCGGGGGGTGCTGACGGATAGGTGGTCAAGGTTACAGTGTAAAGGGTTCGGGTTGGGGAGTATAAAAGTGCTTAACTGCGGACTGCGGGTGCAGGTCAAAAGGCAGGGCTTGTGCTGGGACGTCGTTCCAGCCTTTGAGTCCGCGCAGGCGGTCAGTCTCTTTGGGGATGCACTGCCGCGCACAAGCTGAAGGGGCGGCGCAATGGTTTGTGTATGCATATGAGGGTCTGGCAGGGAGGTTCAAGCGATGAAAGGACACGTGCACCTTGCATGTGCCCTCGCTGCGTGCCAGATTTGTGGCGACGACCCCAAGAAGGGCTTCGTGGTGATCAACCAGAAGGGCATCGACCCCATCTCCCTGGACATGCTGGCAAAGGAGGGCATCATTGGGCTGCGGCGCGCCAAGAAGCGCAACATGGAGCGCCTGCAGGCCGCGTGTGGCGGCTTCGCCATCAACTCGGTGTGTGGGGGCTGGGCTGGGCCAGACAAACCGCGGGTCAGGGCTGGGCAAGACGCACGCCAAAGGGGCAGTCGTGTGACACATCGAAGGCTGGGATGGAGGTATCGTACAACACACCGGGGCTGGGACAGCAGCGCCTGTTGGTTGCAGAGCACCTCGCATGACCACCCACCACCGTGCTGTAGCTGCCGAACAGCCGCTACTGACGACTCAGGCACTGGTGGTGGCATTGGGTCACATACCGTACTTATGCGATTGCTTTGCATAAGGCTAAGAAATTAGATTATTTGTCTGTTTGCACTGGGGGGCCCAGGGTTAATTGTTTTGCTTTACATAGTGGTTTTGTTAGATATTATTTCTAAACTGTGCAGCTGCTCTGCAGCTACAGCAGCTCATCATCATCGCTTTCTAGCACAGCCTGATCCCAGTAAGCCTCGGATCACCCCACTTCTGCACAGCCTTTATCAGCGTCTCAAAACCACGCGGCACCTTGAAGATGTCAAAGTTACGCCGCGCTGGCTGGGCAGGCACCTGGGGAGGTGCAACTGGATGGATGCGGGGTCGACCAACAGGCCGCTTGTTGGCCTGCTTTGCTGCTTCTTCAGCCTCCTGCTGCGCCTTGCGCTTATTGAAAGCGTCTCTTGCAGATGCAAGCGTCTTCTTCTGTGGAGTCTGCAACTGATCTGAACTTAGTTTTGTAAGCCCAAATGCGAATAAATTGCTCTGGCGCCCCTGATGGGACGACATTTTAATAGTCAGAAGCACGGATTTGCGTTCTGCGCTTCGTTTTGAGCGCCCTCACAAGTTTTCTCTTAAATGCCCAGTTTGCTTTGCACAGACCCCGTCAAGATTATTTGTTTAGCTTTGCACAGGCCCAAAATAATTATTTTTTACGTAAAGCAATCGCGTAAGTATGGTATGCCTTTGCTGTGCCTTCTGTGTCCACATGTACCTCCAGGTGGAGGAGCTGGTGCCTGAGGCACTAGGCAAGGCAGGACTGGTGTACGAGCACGTGCTCGGTGAAGAGAAGTGAGTGGCACTGACCAGCGACAGCCAGGCAGGCAGGCCAGTGCGCAGCTCGGCTGCTGCACACCTGCGCACGACCTTGCTCGTGGTGCTGCATGTGGTGATTGGTGCTGGCGGCCCTGTGGCCTGGTGCCGGCCACCAACGCCCACCCACCTGTACTGCCCTGCCGCTGGCTTGAACTGTTCCGGCCCAGATCGCTCGTATTTGACCTGTACCGCTCTGTCTGCACAGCTCCATTGTGTGTATGTACTGCTGTATCACGTATTGCTGTGCCCCTGCACCACAGGTACACATTTGTGGAGGATGTGCAGCACCCTCAGTCAGTCACAATCCTGATCAAGGGCCCCAGCGACCACGTGATTGCACAGATCAAAGACGCGGTGCGTGATGGGCTGCGCGCGGTGAAGAACGTGCTGGATGACAAGGCGGTTGTTCCAGGGGCGGGCGCGTTTGAGGTCGCGTGCGCACACCACCTTATGACAGTCACGCGCAAGGCGACCGAGGGGCGAGCCAAGCTCGGCATCGAGCTGTTTGCCAATGCGTTGCTCGGGTTCCCGAAGGTGGGTGCGGGGTGCGCAGCCTGCACACAACGTCGGGTTATGTTTATGAGTCAACTCGTGACCAAAGCCTCAAACGTGCGGCTGAATCACATTGTCAACATCGGACGCCAGCATGGCACGGGAAGCCATCCGTGTGAGGTGAGCGTGGGTGTGCACAGTTGGTTGTGGCCTTGCCTTTGCATTGCACTTTTCACCGGGTTCCTCACTGTTATCTCTTACCTGGTTTGTTCCTTGCACATGTATGAGCATGGTCAGGCTCTGGACGCAGAACATGGCGTGCTGCCCCGGTCCTTCTATGCATCTTACCATGCGCGCATCTGGGCGCTCCTCCTGTTGTTTTGCTGATTCCTGTCGTTGTCTTTGCGAGCCGTGCAGGTGCTGGCGGAGAACAGCGGGTATGACACCCAGGAGGTGCTGATCAAGCTGCAGGAGGAGGTGGAGCGTGGCAATGTCGTGGGGCTGGACGTATCTACGGGGGAGCCGTTTGACCCTGCCACTGCAGGTGTGTTTTAGCTTGACTTGTATTAGCGCCCTGTTGCCACACTGTCCTCCATGAGCGGTACTGCGAGGCTTTGAACATCCACTTGGTCAGCTGCTCCCGTGCCCCACGAGCTGAGCTTTGGAACAGGAAACATTGTCCGCAAAATGCTGTGCTGTGCTTACGAAGTCGCAACGATGCGCGTGAACTGCAGGTGTGTTTGACAACTACATTGTGAAGAAGCAGATCCTGCAGTCCGCACCTGTTGTTGCCAGCCAGCTGCTACTGGTGGATGAGGTCATGCGTGCGGGCATCAACATGCGCGGCAAGTGAGCAGGCAGCAGGTCGCGAGGCACGCAACACGGATGAGGCCGTGCGCTCGGGGCGGGGTGAGGCGGCACAGCATGGGTGTTGAGGAGAGTGTGCCGCACCCAAGCCATCATGGCATCAAGCGCGGCATGTCCGTGGGGGCGAGCGCACCCTGCGTGGGGGCCGGACAGCCGGGCCTGCATTGGCGAGCTCAGGCACACCGCGCGCTTCTCTTCATGGCAGTTCAGTCAGCATGTCAGTCAATCTGTAGTGTTATGATGGGGGTCAAGAAGATAGGGGGAGGCTGGGCTTCACACATGAGGTGTACAGCCAAGTGAGCGCTGGAAACGCTGAGAGGGTTGGCCTCATTGTGGGAACCAATCTTGTGACATGAGTCAAGATACGCCAGCAGGTCACGTAATGCCGGCACGTGGAGCTTGCATGCTGTGCTCAAGGTGATTTTAAGTTTGGCTCACAATCATCAACCAGGCGCCTATCAGTTGTCTTGTGTGGCTTCATTCAAATCGCTGAGCGTCCATCTGCATCTCACCACAACAGTATTACGAGTGTGTCTTCAGTGCAATAAGTGCTCAACCCCAGCTCTGCAGCTTATACTGTTAAACTAGTGGGGCTTGTACGTGGTGGTTGATAGGATGTGCCGTCTAGCTGCTGCAGCAATCCATCTATGAGCAGTGATGGCAGGCACATCATGCATGCATGCTTTCTGTCTAGTGGCTGACTGCATGACTGAGTGCTCGCCAAGAGGTCATCATCAGCGTTGGAACGCACCGCGCCCTTTTGTTTGCAAGATGGGCCGCACAGTCTCTGCAGCCCCCACGACGCGATCGGCGCATTTGTTGGCAAGTATCTTGGGCAAGATATTTTGGGCAAAGATCCTCCATATGCCCGCACCACAGGGCTCCAAGGTAAGGAGCACTCTTGGTACCGCGCTAATAGTTCACAGGAAAGGCAGCTCCAACTAGTCCCTTGCCCTTTAACCAAAAGGGGAGTTCGGTTAAAAAAAGGCATATCGAGGCGATTCTGCAGTGTTGGCTGCGCTCAGACGCTGCAGCGCACAAAGACATTACTTGCAAGTTTAGTTTTACATGCGAAGTTTATAAAACTCAGAAGCTACCAAACCTTCCAAAGGGGACACTGTGCACTGCAGGCAGGCACGTCAGCACCTGCACCTCCTCTTGAAGCTTAGTTGCAAAGCGTTGAGCCTGCGGCTACCGTGTTGCTGGCTTTACCTACACTGCGGGGCCCTCAAAAGGATTGTAGAGGCATCTCGGCGAGCGCCGCCGACGGCCAGCTGCATCTGGACGGCAAGGGCCTCAGGAGAGCTCAGAAGACCCAGCTCTTGAGCTTAAGCCAAGCCTAGACATGTGGCGCTGTGGATAACAGGTGCGCGATGGTGCAACTGCTGCGCGCTGCAGGGTGAGCGTAGTTGGTTCCGGCTTGGTTGTCCTCACCACGCTGGTCTAGTTCACCACGCCCGCGCCTGCAGGTCGAGCACTTGATGATCGGCACTAGGATGGTGAGGCCTGAGCCCCCGCATGCAATGGGATGGACGTCAGAGACCCAACTGGGGAAGAAAAGTGCCTGATGACTATCCTTGATACTTCATGCCAGGTGGCCGAGAACGCCAAGAACGCGAATGAGGAGGCTGAGATGGTAGCTTGGGGCAGCACGCGGGCTGTGCGACGGCGAGGTAAGGGCAGGCCCTTGGTATCCGTGTGCTGGGCACCAAGCCACAAACTCACCGGCTTTTCCGCTGCTGCTGCCGCAGGCAAGTCTCGCCAGGTGGATGACAAGATGGTGGCATTCTTGAACGAGGTGGGTGAACGGGCAGTGGGCTGGGCGAGGCGTATGCACACGTGGCGTGGTGACCTGCTATTGGGTATGGACCCATAATGCAGCACCTCACCACATTCTCGCCCCTGCAGCCGGCGCCGGAGGCGGATGAGGAGCAGATGGTCGCCGAAGCTCTCTTCGACTTAGCACATATGGCCACTGCCATCCAAACAAAATCGGAAGATGGCAGCGGCAAACGGTCGCATGATCAAGACGGGGAGGGCAGCGAGGATGAGATGCTGGACGGGGATGAGGCCATGCAGGAGGACCAGGAGCACGGCGCGCATGGAGGGCGTGGTGCACGGCGCGTGCGTGCCTCAGCCAAGCGCCAGCGCGGCTCCAGCCGGCATGCAGTGGCTGAGCACCGGCCAGGGCGGGCTGTGCGCGGCGGCCGCTATCACAGCATGCCACAGGGCGAGCAGGAGGAGGGGGAGGAGGGGGAGGCGATGCAGCGCTATGGGACACGGGGCACCGCGCCCGGCCGCGCACGCCATGGGCCTGCACCTGATGCAGGCCAGCAGTGGCCTGGTATCAAATATGAGCAGGAACAGGACAAGACGGGTCCGCCGCCAGGTCCAGCACCTGGCCAGCCTGCACATGGCACGCCCATGGGGCCCCCGCCCAGCCTCCCGCTGGACCCTGCAACAGCTGCGGCCATGGCAGTGCGCAGCATGGCGCACCTGCTGCCACCTGGCATGGCAGCCAAGCTGCCCATGTTACCGAATGGGGCGAGCATGCCGATGGGCCTGCCTCCGGGCGCCATGCTGGGGCCTGGCGCTGGGGGCATGCAGCTCGGCATGCCGCCTTGGGCGGCTGCAATACCCCCCGGGCTGCAGCCCTTTTTAGGCCCAGCGCTCAGCAAGCTCATGCAGGGGGGGCAGCCAAATGTGCATCAAGGGCAGGAGGGCACAGCCCCTGCACTGGGCCTGCCCCAGGGCAGCATGCCCACACCCCAAATGCTCATGGCTGCAGCTGCAGCGAACATGCCGCTGTCAAGTATGGCGATGATGGCACGGCTGCGGGAGGGCGGCGCGGAGGCCAGCACCATGGGTGGTGCGTTTGCTGCAGCGGCTAAGGCAGCTGTTGGCCCAGGCAGCCTTGCAGAGCAGGCAGAAGCTAAGCAGGAGGAGAGCAGGCAGGGGGATGTGCATGGCAGGCGGGGGGGTGCCGGCGCGCGCGGCGACATGCCGCAGGCGCCGGCCCTGGGCCAGCCCGCAGCTGTGGCCGCCAGTGGGCGACCGGGCTACAAGCGCTGTGCCCTGCACGTGTACATCGCCCACTTCATCGCAGAGCACCAGCAGCAAGCCATCGCCAAGCAGAAGCAGGGTGGCGGTGGCGGCGGTGCTGGTGAGGAGCAGGGGGTGGTGGCGAGCGTGGCGGTAGCACCTGCTGTACAGGAAGGGGTCACTGCAGTTGCAGACAAGCATCAGGCAGAGGCGGGGCCGGTGGGCGGCCAGCAGCAGCCACTCAATGGGATGCGTAGCCCACCTGGGCACCACCACCTTGGGACCACTGGGCCCAGCAGCCAGTGGGGAAGTCATTCCGAGGAGGAGGGTGGGGTGGCAGGTGCCGGCAAGCAGGAGCCGACAGCAGGAGGGTCAGGTGCCATGGAGCCAGTTCACGCAGTGCAGCAGCAGCCGGGGTCGGCCACAGCCGCAGCTGCAGCGACGCAGCAGCAACCGCATCAGCATCAGCAACCGCTTCAGCACCAGCAGATGCAGTTGCAGCTGCAGCCGCCACAGCCGCCACAACAGCAGCAGCAGCAGCAGCAGCACCCTGTGATGCCCTCGGGCCCTGCTGCAGCGGTATCCCCACGTGCAAATATGGGGGGCTCGCAGGCAGGGGCGCCAGCCGGACCTGCGCAGGGCATGCCATTCAACATGGCCATGCTGATGTCCGGGCAAGCCCCTGGAGACAGCCATCAGCTGCCCCCCATGCCGCAGGGCCTCATGATGGGCGGGCCCAACGCAGCTGTTGCAGCTGCAGCCGCGGCCGCGGCGGCTGCTGCGGCTCTGGGGCAAGTGCCTGGTATGCAGATGGGCCGGCCGCCGGCAGGGATGCCTGCGGCCGGGTTCCCCAGCGTTGCTGCCCTCATGTCTGGTGGCGGCCCGCTGGCATTCCTCGGGGCGGCGCTGCAGCACCAAGGCTCTGCGATGGCACGTCCCTCGAATGGCATGGGCCACCCGCAGGGCGGCCTCCCCCCTCCGTTCCCCATGGGCCCCAACGGCATGGGCCCCTTTGGACCCAGCATGCCCATGCACCAGCTGCAGGCCATGATGGCTGGAGGAGGCCCATCCGGGGGCCCCTCCGGTGCAACAGCAGCGGCGCTCGCGGCATACATGTCCGCAGCTGCAGCGGCTGCGGGCATGCCGCCGCAGATGCCGCATGGTGCAATGCGTCCGCCTGATGGGGGCATGATGCGCAACGGCGACTTTGGAGGGATGGCTGCTGGGAAGCCGGTGGCAGCTGCTGGACCAGGAGCTGAGGATCCACAGAGAATGTAATCAACATGGACAGTGGTCGTAGATGTTTGCTGGCAGGGCATTAAAAGCAAGTGGGCGTATTCCTGGCAACCCTGGCCCAGGCGGCCGTGTACCAAGCTTTGAGTGTTTGCATGATGTAGCAGAGCGGTAACCCTCGTAGCCTGCACTCTGCTGCTCAGCCAGTTGGGGTGTGTGGTTGTTTGGTGTGTGGTGTTCGGCGTTACTGTACCTTGCATGGATGCACGGCCTGTGCTCACATCAACATTGTTCAGAGGCCCACTGCTGCCATTGTGCACCAGCCGTGCCTTGGTTGGTCGGTTGGTTGGCCTGCATGCTGCCAGAGGGGTGAGGTTGATGTGAATGCAGTGTGCGTGTGTGTACTTACTGCACAGCATGCTGAAGATGTGCTGATTAAACTTCGTTGTTTGATGCCACTTTTGTTTGTTGGGGCTGCATGCAAACACAAGCATCTGGTATGCAGGGTTTAAGGAGCGGGCTGCATGCACAAGCGCTTTCGGCGGCTTCATGGCATGCCTTTGAAAACTTAGGGGAGAGCTTCAGTGGAAGTCTTAGTTGGAGCTTGAGCAGATGCATGCCTTGGGTCAGGAGCGTTTAAAAAGTCAGGGCAGGGCAGCGATGCTGGCGCGCCTGCAGCAAGCAGTGGTTTGGAGGCGCATCTTGGGTGAGTTTGTGACGCCTCGGCCAATGCAGGGAGATGATGATTTATAGCCCTCGCATTATGTACCACGGTGCTGCCAGCACACCAAGGGGCCCTGTGGAGGTTTGAGCTGGTGGGGAGCAGGGCTGTGTTGAGTGGTTGCTGAGCTCTTTGACCCCAGTTCACCGTGGTTCTCCCTGCACGCATGTGCTGGCACATTCTTGAAGCATGCAGTTGTCCAGAAGATGGGGCACTGTTCAGGGAAGGTGGTTTTGACCCCTGCATGACACCGTATTCAGGACCACTGCTTGCATTGAGTGTTTGTCGTGGGATTCTGAGCCAGCGCGCGGCTGTGGGCATTAATGGTGCGTGTTCAGTGCGCGCGCGTGTACATTTTTGCGTGGAGCTGTCGAGAAGACTGTTCGAGCTTGAGCTACCAAGGCCTGTCCTGTGTATGGGGCATCTTGCAAGCATCCTAAAGCTATTGCTTGCTGGTTAGGTGTGGAGCATTGGAGCATGATTGGTGTGCCTGGTTTTGTAACAGCCAGGCACAGGGGCCCATGCCCTGAAGACTCTGCAGCTTGAGGGTATGCCAGCATGCTGTGCATCCCTACAGATCCCGTCAGCAAATGGGGCAAGTCAGTGGGCAGCCGTGTAAGATACAGCCGTGCCATACTCGCCTGCCATGTATTGCAGCATCGTCAATGATGCCATTGTGACCACCACCCCTTTCAGCTTTAGCGCACATGCCCACTGCCTGTTGGTAGTGTGGGCCTGTCCTGTCCTCATGTGCATTGAAGTGTCTTAGGACAGGTTTCAGGTTTTCAGGTTTCATGCCCTTCAACCTTTGATGGGTCGCCGTCGGCCCCTTGACATTTGTTTGCATTCCATGTTTACAGCTAATCCTGTGTACATGTCAAGTTGCAAGCCTGCTGTATTGCAATGACACACGGCATCCGCTACTGTGGCCAAGCTGAAGGCAGGTAGATGCCAACAGCTGACTAGGGAGTGCACAGCTGCAACACGTCACAAGCCGACGGGGTTGAAAGTCTGATGCAGCCCTGTACCTCGCATGCCAATGACATCGCTGGTACCTTCAGGTGACTGCCTGTACTGTGTGTACTGCAAACCTGGAGCCGTGGAGGCACCCAAAGAAAGACCCGGTTCTGGGGTGCATGTCTTTTACGAAATGGACATAATGTGCAGGAAGTTCTGACGGCCTGCAGGCCTCCACGACCTCAGGACGCAAGATGAGGTTGCTAAGGTCTTGCTCTGGCGTTACGTTTATCACTACGCTGGCGCTGGAGCTTTCTGTCGTGGCATGGTGAATGGATCTTCTGGCTGCGATTGTAAACCCTGCTTTTCCAAAAGTCACAAAATGAACCTGCATGCCATTGATGATGAGCATTGAAATCGTGCGTTACGTTCTGGGTGTCGTTAGGTGTACCTTCGCTCCTCTGTCTGGAGCCTTGGGCCAGCTGACCACGCTAGCTGGATGGCTACGAGCATTTCGGTGGTCTACCTCGAACTTGGTATGTTGGGGCCGCCCCAGCAGCGCATGCATTGATCTTGAGTATTGCGAGCCATGTGGTTGCATGGTCGGGTAACATGGTATGGGGGCTTTGTGCACGCGACGCGCATGGACATGCGTACCCAACAATGGGCAAAACAGCAGCAGTCGCGGGTCTGGCCACAGCAAGACGGGCTAGGCACAACTGCCAGGCTGGCACCACAGCAGCGCAGAGGAGCACAGATCAGCGCAGGTGCTCGCTTGCTGAGCGCGTGGTACATGCACGTACGCAGGATGTTTGGGTCCTGGCGCAGTGTAAAGCGGGTATACTGTTGCGTTTGGCGCTCGCTGCGCCGTGGGCAGTACAACGGCCACGGGAGCGGTACGGCGCGCCCCCGGCACCGAACCATGACAGGGTGCGCAGTGCATACCTGGAGGAGCTGCAGCTGCAGCTCATCGCAAGCCAGCAGGCTGTGGCATCCTCTGCCTGCTTGTGACCTTTGCCTGCTTATGCACAGTTGCACACATGCATGAAGGATGCCAAAGCTGACGTACCCTCCTTGGTCGTAGACTCATGGCATATTATGGTGCGCGCCTCAGACATGTGCTGCCCCTGCCGCTTCACTCGTATGACTCTTGTGATGATGCTGTGCTGCCCTTTGCATGCCCATGCAGCTGCATCTGGTGGCCAGCATCGTCACCTCCGTTGTGGAAGCTCTTCTGATGGGGAAGGCCGCCATCGTAGCAGTGGGGGCACCAGGGTCCCTGACACCTGAGCCGCTACCCGATGCACCTGGCGTCATTTTTGTTGGGCTGCTACCAATGTGCGTGGCCACGCGTGCCTACCTTGATGCAGCTGTCTTTGATTCGAGATCGGGGATCTGGATTGCGGAAGGAGGCGTGTGTGTGCTGGGGGGGCTTGCAAACCCTGCATCGCTTGCATGGCCATGATGAGCTGTTGAGGTGCCTGGAGTATACAGTAAGCCCAGCGGCGGTGTGTGTGTGCTTTGGGCTGTGCTGCGTTGGCCTTTTGTCTTTGCACACTGCGTCACCGACATGTGCGTCCGTGCAAGGACAGGCCACTGCCCAACACGCAACAGTCGATTAACCTTATACATAGTACTTGCGGCACTCACCGTACTGCACCACATGACAGGCGCAACACCGTACTGCATGCCGTACTGCCTGCACTGCGCAGGTACACGTCGATCGTGGCAGTACTGCTGGGCAGCCTGGTGCAGGGCCTCTCAGTGAGCAGCATCATTGATGGAGCAAAGACAGCTTACGAAAAGTCGGAGGCAGCACTGGCCGCGGAGGGGGGTCTAGAAGCCCCTCTACTCGGTGGAAGTGGTGGCACCACATCCAAAGAGAAGGCGGACGGGGGGAAGGCTGTTGGAGAGGCAGGCAGTGGCGTACGGGGCCTGGGGTCCACAGCTGGAGATGCAAAAGACAAAGACAAAGGCAAGGGACAGAAGGAGAAGGAGGGGGGGTTGGAAGCTAAGAAGAAGGTCAAAGTCAACCGCAAGAACCTGTACGAGCTGTTGGCCATGAGCGCGCCTGACTGGCACATCATCGTATGCGCGTTTGGCTTGGGAGCGGTGGCTGCGCTGGCGCAGGCGACCATTCCATTCTACACAGGACAGGTCATTGACTATGCCAGTATCGACCCAGACAGGTGCGGCGAGCCCTCCTGCGTGGTCTATGCCTGCTGTAGAATGACATCCCGTGTTTGGCTTCATGGCTGTGACGTTGATCTGACCGACATCTTGAGAGGTGACGGGCTCCGGCATGCACCTTCAGCCCACCCACACCCCCACCCACACCCACACCCACACCCGCACCCCCACACACGCCCCACCCTCCCCACACACACCGGCGTCGCCGCCGCCCTTGCCGCTACCACATCTGCGCCCATGCGCACCACCACACCCACCGCACCCACCACCAAACACACCAGCACCAGCACTTGCCGGCTTGAGCTGTCACAGCATTCCTCAATCAAAGGGTGCGGCTGCGTGATCCCACCACCACCACTCGCAGGGCCAAGTTCAAGGCGACGATGTGGAAACTTGTGGCCGTGGCCGCGGCGTGCGGCGTGTTCTCGGGGTGCCGCGGCGGCGTGTTCACTGTGGCCATGTGCAGGCTGAACGTGCGGCTGCGCAAGCAGCTGTTCCACGCACTGCTGCAGGTGAGCTGGAGTGGAGTAGGGGTCAGGGAGCATGCGTCAGGGAGCAGGGAGCAGGCATGCATCAGTAGAGGCATTTAATCAATCAAGTATAACACGGCGTTTCACAGATTCATCTGCTAGTGGAGGCATGTCTCTGCCAAGTTTATTTGAACGGACTTGAAGGCCGACAGTCCCGTACCCTGTGGCCCACACATGGCAGCCGGCACACGTTTCTTCGGCGCCATGCGCAGCACATGCATAACATTGGCGCCTGATTGGTTACAATGGAGACGCAACCTATAATAACGCCTCTTCACGCACAACAAAAATGGATCACAGATGGAGCTGGGCTTCTTCGACACCACGCGCACGGGGGAGATTACGAGCCGGCTGAGCGCGGACACCACGAGCGTGTCTGACTCCGTGTGCCTCAACCTCAATGTCATGCTGCGCTCCGCGACTCAGGCGGCCATGGTGCTGGCCTTCATGTTCACCGCGCAGGTGCTTGGTAGTGGTAGCATGAGTACTCGACTACTAGTACATAGCAGTGCTTACTAGTATGTAGTAGTGCAGTTGGTACTTATGAGCAGTGATGGCGTGAGTACATGGATGCTAGCAGTACACAGCCATGGTGCTAGCATTCATATTCACTGCATGTCTGCGTGCGTGTGTGCGCTTTGGGGGAGCGGTGGGGTTGGGGGCGCTGCCCACTGTCCGCTACCTTCACCCACCCACAATTGCACCCCTTCACCCCGCAAATACCCAAACCCACATGCGCCACACCACGACCTGCTGCGCACTGACGGGTACGTCCGTGGCATGTCGCATGGCCGCAGTGGCGCCTCACAGTCGTGACGTTCATCCTCGTGCCGTTCGTCATGACGATCTCCAAGCTGTATGGCGCGTACTTTTCAGCCATGGCAAAGCGTGTACAGGTGAGCTTTTCCTCTGGCTTTTCCTTATATCTTGATATGAGTGCATGGAGATGTGCTGTGCCCCCCTGACCTTTCATTTGGGTTTTGTTCCAGGCAGGACTGTCCCTCCATCCCTTCCTGCTGCCGTGCTGTGCCGTGCCATGCAATGCTGTCCCATGGTTCCATACCATGTGCGCAGTCAGAGCTGGCGGGGGCCAATGCAGTGGCTGAGGAGGTGCTGAGCTCAATGGCCACAGTCAAGGCACACGCGGCACAGGACTCGGCTGAGCACGCGTATGCAGCCAAGCTGGACAAGTGAGTGCTTGCGCAGCCGCAGACCGTGACTGCGTTAATTGTGCTGGTTCTGGGCGTTGCCACAGCCGATGTTGGGATGAGCGCTGATGGTCCACCGATGGACCCTTAGATGTTGGAGTAGAGTCTTGATTGTTGATGCCTGGCTTGCAACTGCAGACTTGTGATTTGAGGCATCATTGGTCATTGGAATACAGAGCAAGGGGGAGGGCGCACAGCCTTGCTGCCACCACATCCTGGCTCACACGCACCCCATCTTGCATCCGTACCGATCATATCCATCCATATGCCGTGCATGTGGCTCAAAATGCATGCACCTTCGCTTGTACTGCTTCAGCACGCCGAGCAAATCACCCGCACCAGCATCCCATCCGGTGGCTGGACGCACACACAGGTACTTTGGGCTGCTGCTGCGTGAGGCGGCAGCATACACGCTGTACATGTCCACCACCACCTTCCTGCCCAATGCCGTGGCCGCACTTGTACTGCTGTACGGCGGCAACCTGGTGCTGGCGGGACAGATGTCGCCAGGCGCCCTCGTGTCTTTCATGCTGTACCAGCAGTCCCTCAGCTCCGCATTTCAGGTTTGTTCTGAATAGTTCCAGGTTCCACGGAGAATTCAGGTCTGAGGCCGACTGCCTGTTTCCAAGGGACCCGTACTTCGTCCCGTAATGTGGCCTCTCTGTTTAGAATTTCTCAGCCTGCCACCCGCCACTCCCGCTCCCCGCGCTTTGGGGCACGTAATGTGTTTCGTGGTGTGCTGCCTGGCGGCGGTGTCATGCTCCTGGCATGCCACTGTGTTTCCCTAGTTGCAAAACACCATCGGCAACATGCTTTCATCCATGCCTGCACGCAGACAATGGGCGACGTGTTCAGCTCGCTGACTGCTGCGGTGGGTGCGGCCGACAAAGTGCTGGAGCTGCTGCACCGGCAGCCGCAGGTGCGGTCCAGGTCCAGGTCCAGGTCCTGCTGCTGCTGCTGCTGCTGCTGCTAGCTGCTGCTGCTGCTGCTGCTGCTGCTAGCTGCTGCTGCGGCTGCGGCTGGCTGCTGCTAGCTGCTGCTGTGTGACATGGCTGGTGCAGCTGGTTCCGCGGGTGATGCATGAGTGCTGGCCCACCCGCGTGTAACACTTTGTATACTTCTCTGTGACCATCACACTTACCACGACACGTCACTCGACCGGCTGCAGGTGAGCCGAGGCGGTGACCTGGTGCCCGCCACCTTTGAGGGCCGCATCGAGCTGAGGGACGTCGTTTTCTCCTACCCGGCCCGGCCCCAGTCGCGCGTGCTCACCAGCCTGTGCCTCTCAGTGCCCCCCGGCCAGGTGGTGGCCCTGGTGGGGTCCAGTGGCGGAGGCAAGAGCTCCATCGTCAAGCTGGTGGAGCGATTCTACACGCCACAGGTGACTATCAGCGTTTGCTTCTAAGGGATTCAAGGTGATTGGACTGTGGGCCGGCTCGCGGTTGGCTCCACTGAACAGACGTCAAACCACGCACAGCCAACTCATGGTAGTCCTGCACGATGAAACACGCGCCCCCCATCTGCATGCCCCTCCTCCCCCCACCCCCTTCCCATTGACATGCCCCCCGTGGTGCGCGCAGTCTGGCGTGGTGCTGCTGGATGGGCGTGACGTGGGCTGCTACCACCCCAAGTGGCTGCGCCGGGCGGTCGCACTCGTCGCGCAGGAGCCAGTGCTGTACGCGCGCTCCATCCGGTACGCCTGTACTGCCGCTGTCCTGCCGTACAGCTGTACCACTGTACTGCTGTGCTTGTGCCACTTAGGGAGGGCTGCTGTCCATCAGAGGTTCACTGCGTGTGAGGCTGGAAGAGCCCACCATGTGGGGAGCGTACACGCCTCCAGCCAGCCCGACCCATCATGCGCGTTGCCAGTCATCATGCGCATTGTGCCCATCATGAGCTTTATTGCACATCAACAGCTCCGAACGGCCCTGCTTGTGAACAAACGGAGCGCGGCCCTTCCCATGCGTTTTTGTCCCCGTGTGAGCAGTCCTGTGTGCTGCTTTGCTGTCCACCCCCACCCCCATGCAGCCGCAACATCATTTATGGGCTGGAGCCGGAGGACGGTGCAGGACCAGCGGGCGCAGATGGCGGCCCTTCGTGCCCACCCACTCAGGAGGAGGTGGAGGAGGCAGCACGGCAGGCCAACGCGGTGCGTGCGTGTGTACTGCTTGCTATGTGCATGCCTGTCTGATCGACTCTGTCTGCCTGTCCATTTGCCTGTCTTGTAGTTGATGCGTGTTAGTACGGTGAATGTGTGGCTTGGGCTATGTAGCTGTACACCTCATGGGTGCATGATCCTCCCGGCAGCTGCTGAGACCCATGGTCCTGAGTGAGTCTGCTTTCTGTGTGTCCTTGCTGCTGGCTGCAGCACGAGTTCATCACTGCGCTACCCGATGGCTACGACACCGAGTGTGGTGAGAAGGGTCTGGCCCTGAGCGGGGGGCAGAAGCAGCGCATCGCCATTGCGCGTGCGCTCGTGAGGCAGCCGCGCGTGCTGCTGCTGGACGAGGCGACGAGCGCGCTGGATGCAGACTCTGAGGTGGGGCTCAGCAAACACAAGAACAGTATCATCCTTACAACGAATAACTGTTCTTGCAACGAACGAACTGTTTTTGCAACTTTTGTTACAAGCGCTCAACTATGCGTACCATACACATATCTGCCTGTGGGGTTGACCACAGTAGCTTGACACGGGTATCGACTACGGCCTGCTTATGAGCATGTTGATGGACAGCAATCAGAACAGTGGCGAGTTGGTCACAGAAGCTGGCTAGTATTCTAGTAAGAAGAAAGACTTCGGGCCAGGTGCACGAGCTGGTGGATGTCAGCAGACAGCCAGTGAGCCCCCTGATGTGCACATGTGCGCACTGCGCAGCATGCCGGATTGGGTGTGGTTCCAACAGGCGGTGCGCGCTGCTGGCGGCTGGCCTTGACCCTGCTTGCCCTGGCCCTTGACCATGCTTGCCATCCTTGCTCTTGACGCCGATGCCCTGTATGCTGCGCATGTTTGTGGTGGGGCGCAGGCTGTGGTGCAGGCCGCATTGGACCGTGTCATGGCCGGCCGCACGGTGCTGGTCATCGCGCACCGGCTGTCCACTGTGGTGAACGCGGACCGCATCATCGTGATTGGGGGCGGCGTGGTGCAAGAGGTATGGGGCGGCTGTGCCTGTTGAGGCTGTGCCTGTGTTGATCTTGCTGTCTCCCTGCTGTTTCAGCTGCCCTCCTGCTGCGTCAGCTGTCTTCACGTTGTGTAAGATGGAGCAGGGTGGGATCAGCGGTGCAGGACAGGTGGGGTGGGCCGGTTGTGCAGGGCAGTCAGAGTCGGTGGTGCAGGGCAGGTGGTGCGGACGGGTGGGCCGTGCAAGAAATGGTAGAACAGCCCGAGGGGTGGCTTGGGTACAACATCATGGGCACAAGAGGGTTGTGTGACACCTGTGCCTGCACTGGGTAGGTCGTTGAATGCCTGATGTCTGCAGCTTTGGCGGTGAGTCAGCCCAGCATTCTTTTGTTTGTCAGATGCGTGCGAGGCTTTTGTACTGTAGTACTCCAAACCACGTGCAAGTAAACGATGGCAAGTTGAAGCTGAAGAAGCGTGCCGCACGTGCGTGGGCTGTGTGGCTGCAGGAGGGCATGCATGAGGAGCTGCTGGCAGCTGGCGGTGTGTATGCACAGCTCGTGAGGCGGCAGCTCACACGAACCGCAACTGGCGCAGGGGCGCTGAACCAGTCAGGCAGCAGTGTGGGGGGCCTGCTCACCTCTGTGTCAGGCAACTGCCTGGTGGGCATGGCAGAGGAGGGGGGGATAGAGTCAGGGGAGGTGTCAGGCGTGAGCGAGGTGCAGGGGTGCAGCTTAGGGCCGGGCGGCAGCAGTAAGGTCGCGTCACAGCGTGCCTGCGACTGAGTTGGATTTGAGGCTCAAGCAGGGCTGCTGGAGCGTTGTTGTTTGAAGCGCAGGCTTAGATGTGTGCATGGATGAACCCAGCAAGAAGGTGCGCGAGGCTGGAGAGAATGAGGAAGGAGAGAATCGCATCCCCTGTGCAAGCGTGTTCGCGAAACTCTTAAAACAGTTGATACGTGTTACAGTGGTTGCTTGCCCGCGCAACAGCTTCATCAATCACGATTTGACCCCGTTCAGATCAGCCCAAATGGCGCTTGAGATCGCGAATGGACTCAGGAAGGCCATGAAAGGGATTGGTGAGCGCTGAAGTGCAGCTACAGATGTTTTGCAAGAATAACCAAAAAGCGGTGTTGGCCGGAGTTGGCTTCTCTCCAAGGCTACGTCACATCTGTCTACACGTGCGCTTTAATCCATGCAGGCACCGATGACAAGGCGCTCGTTTCCCTCGTGACTTCTTGCAGCAACGACCAGCTGCAGGAGGTAGGATCGTGGGGTCGTGCTATCGCCTGCCATGCGCTGCTCTGCAGAGGCTGCCTAGGAGATACTTAACTGCTTGCATGGGACCTTGCATGAAGCTGTGCTCACGCAGACTTCCCATGCGCCTTCCCACGCTTGGCAAATCAGGTGCGCATGGTGTACGAGAAGGAGCTGAAGCGTGACCTGATTGAAGGTGCGTGTCAGCAGCACAGCTGCTGCCAGGCATGTTTAAGTGTTCCCATAGGCATGACCAATAGAGCATCAACTGACGGCATCTGTAAATGCCTACTGTAAATGCGTGCTCAGACATCAAGAGCGAGACCTCTGGTGATTACGAACGCGTCATTGTTGGCCTTATTTTGACACGCCCTGAGTGAGTGCTGTTTTCTCCTCCACTTGGGTGCTTGGCAATGTGGCGCATTTGGCGCATTTGGGTCATCAATCCTAAGGCTTTTTGCGGCTTATTGCTGACGTGGCTTTGGGTTCGTGTTGGCAATCCCCTGCAGGTTTGATGCCAAGCAGCTGCGCAAGGCTGTCAAGGGTGCTGGCACTGATGAGGATGGTGCGTGCGGGCACCTGTACCAGCATGCTCCGACGCGTCCCGCACATCTCACACATCTTGGGAATCAACCCTCCAAACACCAAAGTCCAATCCAACTACAAACTGCAGTCATCGGCCACTAATGGTGCTGTGGTGCATCTGCTTGTATGCGCCCACAGTCTTTGTTCAGACGCTGTGCCACCGCACAACTGCTGAGATCAAGGAGATTGAGGCGGCGTACCTGAAGCAGTTTGGCAAGACCCTGGTGAGATTTGAGGCTACCTGGGAAGGGACCCGAGTTTGCAAATGCTGAAATGTGCACAGGGTACCACTGTCTCGCTGTCTCACACCCAGGCAATACCAAGGTGCACACATGCAGCAACTCATCCTGTGCACGCTCGCCAACACGCATCCCACAAACGGCTGCCTGCTGCTTCAGGAACATGACATCGAGGGCGACTTCTCTGGTGATGGCAAGAAGTTTGCACTGGGCCTGATCAAGTATGAGCGCAAGGACAAGCCCGTTGACCAGGCTGCGATTGAGGCCCAGGTGGAGAAGCTGTACCACGCGGGCGAGGTGAGTCCACCTTTCTTGATTGCCGATTTGGTGCTGTGGCATGTGGCTGGATCTGGTACCATCTGGACGCTCTGACGGATCACTGTCAACACTCCTCCTCAGATCCTGCAGCGATGCTGGCTGATCAAACATCCATCTTCTGTTCACCTCAAATACTGGTACCTGGAACGTACGGTTGTTATGCAGGGCAAGTGGGGCACTGACGAGGCAACGATGATTGAGCTCATCTGCACTGCTTGCCCTGCCTGGCTCAAGGTCCTCAACGAGACCTACGGCCGCAAGCACGGCCACACCCTGGTGTCAGCGATCAAGAAGGAATTCTCTGGGTTTGCTGCCAAGGGCCTGGCTGCCTTGAGTGAGTGCAGCCAGCAGTGAACGCCGGCCCGCAGCCACGGGCTGTGCATGCTTGCAGTGATCACACTCACCTTTGCAGATCTAAGCACTGCGCTTTGCGGGCCCGGCTGTCAGGGTACAGGTATTGATCTGTCACAGCTCTTCCTTTCATCCATGCTCCATTTCTGCTTTCCTTCTTCGTTGCATACCTGCATCATTACGCCCCATGCCCCGCTGCCGTCAGGGGCCATGCCCAGTTCCAGCCTGGATTACCATGGCATGCTCTATATATCGCTGTGTTGCTGCAGTCAAGGACCATGACGAGTTCTACGCGGACCTGATCTGGGAGGCGTGCGAGGGTGCAGGCACGGATGAGGACGTGCTGACACGCGTGATGGTCGGCCGCCGTCACCGCCTTGTGGACATCAACAATAAGTGAGTGGTGAAGAAGGTAGACTGGTAAAGTAGCAATACTGTGAGGGCCCACGGAGAAGATCAACACTGAGTGGGCGCAGGGCAGTGGGTGGGTAGGAGTGTTGCCATCAGCGAGCGTGGCTGGCAGCTGTGGGGCCTGGGTTGCTGGCTGAAGCCAGTGGGGCTGTGTGTGGCGTTCAAGCTATTTCGCACTGCACAGTGGCCTGGTTTTGGGCACGACGGTGCAACTGGTTATCACTGCGCTTCCTGGGCCTCCTGCAGGTTCATGGCCAAGTACAACAAGAGCATCGCGCACCGCCTGGATGGCGAGGTGCGCACTGATCCAAGGTCCTTTCTCACAAGTGACCATCGGCATGCTTTCCCTACCATGATCCTGTAGCACAGCATGTGTCCATGTCGTGGGTGCATCCATCGGCATGCCATGTTGAGCTTTTGATGCCGCACACGAAGGCATGCGCACGTGCGCTCACACACACGCTTATGATTGGTTCGAGTCTGCATGTACCAGCTGGGAAGGCAGCATGCTGCAGGCAGCCACATGCTAAGACGTCACTAACATATCGCGCATGATGTGCACGACGGCCTGCTATGCAGATTGGCGGGAACTACGGCAAGGCCCTGGTTGCCATCGCCAAGGCGTCATGAACATAAGGGTGGGGGAGCCGGTGGGATTGGGGGTGGGGGTGGATTGGCGATGCGTGTGAGCGCATGCCCTTGACACGTAGGCTGGACTTCGATGTCCAACATCCGAGACCTGATGACGTATTGACATCTGCCACATGTGTTTGATGACACAAACATGATTGGACATCACTTGGATTGTCCATAGTCACATCAGGAGTGACGCTTGGCATGATGGCTGGTTCAGCTCACTGGTATTGACCAGTGGATGATCAATCGGGGATCAGGTGTTTTGTGTGGCTGCGGGACAGGTGTGAAAGTTGCACCAGCTGGCGTCCCAGCTGCGGTATGTGCTAGCACCTGCTCTGGCCAGCTCGGAGCTCCCTTCAGGCATGTATGTGTGATGTAACATCTTGGGGAGGCATTGACAGAAATGTGGCTACAGTGAGGGTGGGTGAGGGTGAGAGTGAATCATTGAATGGATGGCACCTGAAGCACACGCACCTGCCTCCAGCTGACATTGCGCAGAATGTGGTCTGGTTTGCTGTTACTGCTGAACATTGGGCTATGCGGACAGTCGCACAGTCCGACAGATTTGTTGCCAGATTTGTCGCTACTGCTAACAGGGCTCATCCTGCTCAGCAGGGAAGCGTGCGCGCATTGGCGCATGTAATTACGATTTGTGCCCACACACCCCACATATAATCAAGACTGTAGCCATGTAGGCAGGTGAAGGTTCATGCTCATACTTACTTTGTTACATCTGTTGCATCATCTCTTGCCCACCATTTCTGTATTTCTGTCCCTCACGGAACACTTCTCAGCTCCAGGCGCAAGCGCTCTGACCCAGCAGGCCCCTTGCAGCCTGTACAACTGCTGGATAGCTGCCAAAGCGTATACATGGCGCAGAAAGGCAGTCGGGCATGTGTGGCATCTCACTGCTCAGCGCAAAGCATGCGGCCTGATCGCTGGTCAACTTGGTGACTCAGACCCATGCAATCATTGCAATGTACAGCCTACTGGCATCTCACCTGCCCCTAGGCTCTATGAGCTGCATGGCAGCTGGAGGACAGCACGCCACCGTATGCAAGCCAACCGCCGCATGCAAATCTCATGCAAGATCCTGTGGAATATCATTAATCGGTGGGACGTCAATAAGTGAACTCCTTGATCAGCCTCTATCACTGCAGTTCTTTAGTTACTTTAATCGCCTCAGGCTGCTTCCGTATCCCAACTTACACACCGTCCTCCTCTGCACCAACGTCCGCCGGGATGCCTTTCAACGCCGCTGAAACCGCTGAGACGCTGAGGGCTGCCATGAAGGGCTTTGGTAGGAATCGATCTAGCTGCCACTCTGCAGAACTTCTCGCTTCCGTGCCGCAAGTAGCAGGCCATCAGCAGTAGGATCAAGCGCTGAAGTCGCGCCCTGATCGCGCACGCAGGAACCAACGATGCCGCGTTGGTTAAAGGCATCACGGCCTGCTCAAACGCCCAGCTGCAGGAGGTCAGGAAGGCTTTTGAGAAGGACCTGCAGCGCGACCTTATTGAGGGTGCGTTTGCTGGACGGTGCATGTTGGCGCACAAAACACATGCATGCTGACTCCTGTACACCTTCATGCAATTAAGGCCCTTGGCTGACGCCGTGCCGCTGCCCTGTCAATGCACATGCCATGCAGACATCAAGAGCGAGACTTCAGGTGCTGAAGATGCGCATGGTGTCATTCCATTCAAGCTTGCATACATCGTGTGCTTAGTTGTGATCTGGCATAGATCATGCTCCGAGGCATGCATGGACTCTTGACCGCACGGACAGTACCATACCTAGTAGAGCGTTACAACACTGTGCAGGCGAGTACGAGGCATCTTTGGTCGGCCTGGTTCGCACGCCCGCCGAGTAAGTTGACAAGCTGGCTTGTGTGTACAGAGGTGTGCACGTGACAGCTTCAACCTGAAGCAGCCGCACCTGGCTGCACCATCAAGTCCCACCTGGCGTAGGCTTGCGCTGACGCGGCCTTGGTACATGCCTCTGCATGCGATCCCTGCACAAACTGCAGGTTCGATGCTAGCCAGCTGCGCCACGCCGTCAAGGGCATGGGCACTGATGAGGATGGTGCGCGTGGACACCTGTACCGGCACGCTCTGGAGCGTTGCGCATATCACACACCTGTTGACATGAATCTGCAGAGCTGCAGTCATCGGCCCCTGATAGCGTTGTTGTGCACGTGCTCGCCTGTGCCTGCAGTCTTCGTGCAGACGCTGTGCCACCGCACAACTGCTGAGATCAAGGAGATCGAGGCGGCGTACCTGCAGATGTACGGAAAGTCGGTACGTACAGGGCACATCCTGCACGTGAATGCCATACATCAGTATCACAAGGGAAGGCTGCACGGCATGGCGCTGTACTGTGTTGTCTACGCCGCACCCTTTAAGGAAAGGTTGCTGCCGTGGGTGTGCCCACACCTGGAACGCCCAGCACTGCGTGTGTGGCGAGGTCAGCTGGGCTGTATGATGATGCTCTGCTGCACTTGCCATGATCACTGGTCAAATGCAAGGGTGACTGCCAGTCACACAACACGCCCAAACAGGGCTGTGTGCATGTGTGTATTACAGCTGTTGGCTGCACAACATGCTGTGGCTGCAGCTGGTCGACGATATTGATGGCGACTTCTCTGGTGATGGCAAGAAGTTTGCACTGGGCCTGATCCAGTATGAGCGCAAGGACAAGGCCGTTGACCAGGCTGCCATTGAGGCCCAGGTCGAGAAGCTGTACAACGCTGGCGAGGTGGGTCCGCCGTTCTTATTTGCCAATCTGGTGCTGTGGCATGTGGCTGGATCTGGTGCGGTCTGGACGCCTTGACAGATCACTGTCAACACTCCTCCTCAGATCCTGCAGCGATGCTGGCTGATCAAACATCCATCTTCTGTTCACCTCAAATACTGGCACCTGGAACGTATGGTTGTTATGCAGGGCAAGTGGGGCACTGACGAGGCAACGATGATCGAGCTCATCTGCACTGCCTGCCCTGCCTGGCTCAAGGCCATGAACGAGGAATACGGCCGCAAGCACGGCCACACCCTGGTGTCCGGTCTGGAGAAAGAGTTCTCCAGCTTTGCTGCCAAGGGCCTGATGGCGATGAGTGAGTGCAGTCATTGCAGATCTGCCGAGACTGTGTGTGCATCAAGCACGGGCGCCTGCAGCCATCGGCATGCCCGCAGAGATCGCCGGTGGCCTGCAGATCAACGCACTCCCTGGGTGCCGTCTGCGCTGGAAGCTCTTATGACTGGGGCTGTCTTGCGGCTGCTGAACTGTCACAGCCTGGCATACCCCTGCCCTGCTGCTGCTGAATGATCCTTCCGATCCCAGATGCTGGATGCCGTGCCAGCACGCTGCTGCAACCTAGGGCCTCTCTTCCCACAGTCCGGACCTGGCTGTTTCCTGTGGCCCTCTCAAGCATGATGGTGACAAGCCAGCGCAGTTCTCCATTCATAGGTCTGTCAAATGATTTAATCATCAAAAGGCTGAAGTCACCAGCTAAAGCCTCTGTTCCTGTTACAACCTTGGCAATGCAACCGCAGTCAAGGGACACGACGACTACTACGCTGATCTGTTGTGGAATGCATGTGAGGGGACAGGCACGGATGAGCCAACAGTGCTGCGCGTCATGGTTGGCCGCCGCCACCACCTGGTGCGTTGACTGTACGATATCACGGTTTGCCCTGCAGCAATTTCGCCGGCCGACGTCATGTTAGCCGTCAGCACTCTTTCACTGGTATCTATGGGATGTGGAGCCACATCTGAACTGCTGGCCTTATGTTAGATCATGCATGGTTGTTGTGTGTTTGGTGCTTGTGGCTTTGATGTTTGAGTGTGATTCGCATTCACCACAATACGGTTTTGCGTCGTGTCGCGGTGCTGTCTGGCATGCTACCCATTCACAATTATTACCACTGCTTTGTCTGGAGCAGGTGGAGATCAACAATGCTTTCATGGGCAAGTACAACAAGAGCATCGCAAACCGGCTGGAGAGCGAGGTTGGCGGCAACTTTGGCAAGGTGAGATCACTATGTCTTTTGAACTTCTTCTAAGAATGATAGCAAGATAGCATGCAGCGCATCACAGTACATTCAATCGTCCGTGTGGCCGCACCTGCAGTGCATGGTCGCCATCGCCCACGCCGCCTGAAGCCTGGCAACATCCCAGCCCCCACCAGCAGCAGGTGGCCTGTGCGCACCTCCATCAGGGGCTGGCCAGTGCAAGAAAACACAACTCGTCCAGGCAAACGCTGAAGAAGCGCGGCACTGGTAGCCAGGCGGTTTGCTTCTAGCCTTGGGATGTATGCGTCCGTACCATTGGATGCAAGTGGTGGTTTTGCAGCTTGCTGGCCAATCCTGCGTGTGTGCTTGGAGCTGGGCTGGGCTCCAAGATGCTGGCACTCCAAGCCCAGTGGCACAATGGCTGCTGGGATTAGGCTCTGCACGCCGTGGCCTTGTAAGCAACTTAAACTTGTGGCTCTGTTGCAGTAGTACTTGCCACTGCTCAGACCGCGCACCGCTGCTCCTGTGCGTGCTTGGCTGTGCCTTGGTGGTCTATCCAAAACCAGCACACAACGCTTGGATCTGTGGGTGCACACCCTCTACCACGAGCAGTTAAACTGAAGCCCCAAAGAATATCTTCAATACGCTGCTCACCTACCCCAGCGCTCTGCGTAGCAGCTCACACCTGGACCAATCCTCGGATCACACACAGTCCCATCCTCCAACATTGGATTGCACAAGCGGCCTGGCGTTTTTGGTACCATCTCCTGCACCTACTAACTCATGTGGGTATTCACGTGCACATCAACCCTGCATTTTGCGACAAGCACTCAGCACCCAACCAAAACCTGACGTGTCTATAGTACTGCACCGCTCCTGCAGCATGGAATCCAACTGCTGCAAGCACCTCAGGCCGCAGAGGCATGTGGACGGCCTCCGTGCACAGCCGTTGGCACAGCGCAGGACATGCGGGCTGCCATTCGGTCACAGCCGTGTGAGGCCTGGAGCAAGGAAGTCTTCTCACAGCACGTCCACTCAGCCCCCCTAAGGAATGGGAAAATGCTGGCACAAGTCAAGCCAGCGACATCACAGCCGCGTCGGCAGCTTGTGTGTAGCCATGTGCTGCTTGACCTCTGAGATGGCGACCTCCCGGCGGTGGAAGATGCCAGCGGCGAGTGCTGCGGAGCACTTGGTTGCGTTGAACACCTGTGGTGGTAAAGCAGGGCATTGCTTCACATGTCCGGGCGTGCACTTAATTAGCATGCTGCAAGTTGAGTGGACGCCGCTCGTATCAAACACCTGGAGTGGCAGAGCATGCAGTGCGGTGCACGCCATGCGGGCATGAGGTGCTGTACGCGGGACGTGTGTATGGCGCCTCTCTCACACTGGCGCGTGCACTCAATTTGAAGACTCGATCAACTCGCTGAGATTCAACAGGTGTGTGGCTCCCCACATCAGGCAGGTGTGCACGTCATTGTCAAATGCAACACGTGCGCATGCACACGTCAGGCAGTGCTATACTAATCCTACTCCGGTAGTTGAGTGGTATCTTAAGCCTGCGCATGCATGTGGTATGTCGCAGCACTGTGCCGCACCTGTGTGAAGTGCTCGGGCGCCCCAGCACCGGAAGAAGCAATAACGGGGATGGTGACCGCGTCGCTGACGGCGCGCACCAGGTCCAGGTCAAAGCCCTGCCCCACGCCGTCATTGTCGATGCAGTTGAGCAGGATTTCACCCGCACCCAGGGCCTCGACTGCCTGTGGGGGCCCGGGCATATGAAGAGCTCGTCTCGGTGTGTCCATCGGCATGCCGTTGTAACATAATACATATAATGACCTATATCAGGATAAACAGACAAGGGGTCGTCCATGGTTTTAAAGAACATCAGGAACAAGGGGAGCAGGCCAACTTCAGGGGAAGAATGTTTTGGGAGCAAAGTACCCGCTTCCGGTCCAGAGCTCCTTCCTAGCTCCCAGCAGGGATTCACGTCCTCCCTGATGCAACCACACCCTCTTCCTGTCTCCTCGTTTCCTGTTTCCCCGCTGTCTACGTGCTCGCTCACACACAGGCGCACACACCTGAGCCAGCTCCACCGCGCCAACGTCACGCCCCTCACGCCCGCCCCTGATCGTGCACTGCCACCAGCAGTACTGCTCGCCATTGGGCCCTGTCTTGCCGCTCGTCACCTTGACCGTCTTGTGCTTGACCTACAGTTGGAGGTCATGAGGGGCGACGGCGAGCGGCCCGGGGGCGTGAATTTACACCATGAAGTGTCTGATATTTTGTCGATAAAACACGCATGAATGCCAGTGGGTTGGCCGCTTGTGCACGTGGGACAGTGGCAAGGGCCACATTCAGGACAGCGCCCCAGCTTGGCATGGCCCTTCCCTTCAAGTGCCTTTGAAAGGCATCGCCTTGTGAGGCCAGAGGAAGCCGCAGCACTCGTGTAAACGCCCACCACCCACAGCACATGTGTCCCTGTGCTGGCCCCAGCAGGTGTAGCTGCAATGGGACTGATACAGAAGCACGCCACGACACAGCGCCACAAGCACCACCCAATCACTAGGTAGCAATTGTTGCCACTCGAGTGCCACGAGTCACGATTCGTTGCCACTCCAATCGCAACACACCCAACCAAAGCCCCACCCCAACCTGTCCCACCCCACACCCCACCCTGACCTTTCTCTTCAACCCATGCGCAAGGCACCCACCTGTAAGGGGTCCGCAACCCACACACGGCGTGGGTCAATGGACACCACCACTGCCTGCCGCCCATATACAGCGCTGATCTGCTCGATGCTTGTCTTGCCAGTCAGCTTCTTAGTCGCCAGGTACTCCTCAGCCACCTCCACCGCGTCTGACCCAATCGACACCTTGTCCGCGCCCGACCTGCAATATGTTGTGAAGTACGCTGGTGGTTGGGTTGGTTGTTGGTGGCGGAGGTGAGAATCACCATGCGTGCACAAACCAACTCGGGTGCGCACAGCCCACAGCGCCAACCGGCCCCAACCGAAAGCACCAACCATTCAGTTGGAAACACTCAACCAACCTGAAATACGCCGCCGCCACCTCTAGAGCACTGTACTCCTTGCCAGCCCCATCCTTGAATCCGCGGATGCCACCGCCGATGGTCAGCGGCACAAACACACGCTGGCTCGCCTGCTTCAGCACCTCCAGCATAGGCAGGTCGTCCAGGGGGCACTCGCGGAAGCCAGTGATGTTCAGGAACGCGACCTGGGGGCGGTACGAGGGGGGCAGTACATGGGTGCCAGTACAAGCAGACCCATGTGGAAAGCAGTACAAGTAGATGGTGCAGTTGGACAGCAATGATGCTGAGTTGGGGCGCGATAGGCAGTACAAGGGTGCAGAACAGATGTGCTGTTTCAAGGGGGCCAGCATAGGGGGCAGTACAGATGAGCGGTACAGGTGAGCGGCGCACGTGGGACGTACATGTGGGCGGTATAGGTGAGCAGTAAAAGCACAGGTGAAAACCAAACCTGTGTGTGGCTTTCTCAGGCTGAGCCCTTGCACCCCCAACTAGCCCCAGCCCCATCCACGACAGCTAAAGAAAACCTCACCTCATCTGCGCCCTCGTCAAAGTACCGTGCAGCCAGCTCCACTGGCTTGCCTAGGTTGCGCACGTCCTTGGCCCCGTCCTTCTCACGCACGTCATACTGGTCGCCCTACAGCCGAGCGGCAGGTGAGAAACACAACAGCGCGTCATGTGATTGAGACAACCCAAGTCGTGTAGGGTTGGTCATGTCAATCGGTGTCAGTACTTGGCCTTGACAACGCCACCCGCAGGTAACAGGTACACCCTGGCCCCAGCCCAGCTGCACGAGCATATCACGTGTGTACTGCAGCGGAACTGCAGCACTACTACGACAGCTTGGCAGTACAGCAGCATTGGAAGGGTTTAAGCAGTACAGCGGTACACCATGGTGCAGATGCAGCAGTACGGCAGTACCACGGCAGTACCTTGGTGACAACGAGGTCCCCCGAGTCATTGGCGCGCACGTCCAGGCACGCAATCACGCGCTTGGCCAGGCCACCAGCCGAGCCCGCCGCGTGCTGCGGCGCAGATGCCTCCGCGGGCTTAGCAGCAGGGTCTAGGAAGTTGCCTAGGATGGCAAGGCCTGTAGCGCCTGACTTCTCGGGGTGGAACTGTTGGGGGACGGCAGGTGAGAGAAGGGGTGAGGCAGTGAGTTGGTGGGCGGCTGGTGGTGATTGAGTGATGAAGGAGGGGTTGGGGGTGGCGGGGGGTGGCGGGGGCTGAGGCAGCGTGAGTGGGGAGCAATAGTGTGAAAAGCAGGGGAGGAAGGGTGACAAGGAGGAGGCAAGGGGGACCGGCAACTGGGTTCAGAAACACAGGATCAATCATAGGGACACCCTCCCCACGCACACACCTCCCATGCATCCCCGGTTCCTGCGACATGCTAGACCACGCCCCAGCTAGTGCAGCATTCGGCCCCTTCCACCCCTTTGGCTTGTCCAGCTGGCCCCGGGCCACCAGCAGCTCACACATCTCTGTTCATCCCACCCCACGCCAGAGACCCAGCCGTAAGGCAATCTGTGACATGCCGTGTTTTACTTTTATTAGTAGCTTTACTTTTATTAGTAGCTTTACTTTCATTAGTAGCTTTACTTTTATTAGTAGCTTTACTTTTATTAGTAGCTTCATAGCTGCGCAGGCCTTGTGCGACAACACCCTACACATCATACCTGCGCGGCGAACACATTGCCCTTGCCCACGGTGGACACGAACGGGCCGCCGTAGTTGGTAGTGGACAGCACCCAGTCCTGGTTCTTTGGCGACGGCGTGGCCCTGCACACATCAGATTATACCAGGACGAGGCAGGCGGCATGGTTAGACGACTCAAGCATAGGCCTACCCATCAGCGAGGTAACAGCGCGACAACAGCGCGAGTGACTGCAGTTTGCGTGAGCATCCTGTTTGCTGAGGTGCTCCCAGCAGGATGTGCAAGAGTGTGGGCATACTACTGCACAAATTCCCTCTGTGTACTCCCCCTGCGTACTGCTGTGTACTGCTGCAGGATGCCAGCAGGGGCAGCGGTACGCATGGGGGCAGTCCCATGGAGGGGAAGTACATACTGGAGTGGTACACGGGCGTCAGTACACATCGCGCAGCAGTACGCACTTGAAAGAGTGGACGAAGTACACACGCTTCTCCCCCACGTCCCGCAGCAGCGTACTGGGGCGAGCCTGTCATGCGGGGGTCACACCGCAGCAGCACACCACAAAAGTAAGCCCCGGGCAGATGCACAGCACAGCACAGCACAGCACAGCACAGCACAGCACAGCACAGCACAGTACATGTGCTGTGTGCCGCATGTGCTGCACTGAACAGCCATGCTGTACTGTGCCAGCCACTCGCAGCGCCACCCCACTGCCCCCTTCTGATGCCGCTGCTCATGCGCCCCCATGTCACCCACAGCGTCTCGCTTACGCAGGCCCCTGCCTGCCCCTCAGATCTCACTGCGCTGCCCGGGTGCCTCATGCTGACTGCCACCTCGCTTAACAGCTCAAACTGCCCGCTGCCCAGCTCGCCCTGGGACCATGCCCACCCACAGCACCCGCTGCCCACTGCCCAGCCTGCCTGGTACTGCCCACGTGTACTGCTCGGCACTGCCATGTCTACTGCCCGTTCGCCCGGTACTGCTCCGGTCACATGTACTGCCCACGTGCCCGGTACTGCCCACGTGTACTGCCCACACGTGTACTACTGACCGCGCACCTGCTCCAGCGTGTTCCAACCAATCTCAGGCACGGGCAGGCCCAGGCTGCGGTCGAACTCGGTCACGCGGCCAGGAATGAGCCCCAGGCCCTCGCAGCCACCACTCTCATCAGAACCATCAAACAGCAGCTGCAGGCCGAGGCAGATGCCAAAGAAGGGGCGGCCGGACTGCAGGGGATACGTGCCAGTGGTGGCCAGGGACAAGGGCAGCGGGTAGGGGGAAGGCAAGTGAGCGAGGGAGCGTGCGGGGCGTTGGCATGATGGCGTACATCTGCTGCATTTGCTTAATGAGGTGCGGGGTTTGAGGCTCAGGATTCCCAGAGGATGCGGTTTGTGCTGTTGGTGTCTGGTTACGGGGTTCTGGCCTTGCACCCCATGCAGCCCACGCACGTGCAGGTAGTCCTTCAGGGGCGCGACCATGCCCTTCTTGGTCAGCACATTCATGGCCTGCCCAAAGCTGCCCACGCCTGGAAAGATGAGCTTGTCCGCGGCAGCAATGTCTGATGGCTTCTCCACCTGTGTGTGGCGGTCGCACACAGCAATTCAACCATGTTTGAGCGGGCTTGGCTGCTGCCCAACTGCTGGTGCGGTGTGCTATGTGGAGAAGGCGACAGATCCGGCTGTGCCAGCGCACAGCGCAGCGCGTGAAGCGCTCCCCACCCCTGCCTCAGCTGCAGGTAGCCAGGATTAGCTGTGTGTCTCGTGGGTGTGTGCTCCATGCGTAACAGGCCGTGAGCTCCACGGTGGCACTGTCCTGCCATGCCATGCCATGGTGCATGGTGCATGATGCACGGTGCATGGTGGCAGGCTGTGCCATGCAGATGAGCAGGGCTGCTCCCATCAATCCAAAACGTGAAAACTGCATCAATCAGCCCCGTGCATACCCGTCAATAAACCTAAGAACGCGCTGGCTGAGCACGTGATGGTGGTCGCTGACCACTTACATCCTTAATCGTGTATCCCAGCTTCTTGATAGCATTGCGAACGCTTCGCACATTTCCAGCTCCATAATCCAACAGAGTCACCTCCTTCCCAGCACACACCGGCTGAAGCAGCGCCCTATGACCCTGAGGCCGCTGCGGCGCACAGATACCCTGTGAGCTGCTTGCCTGACGACTACTTTGAGTCGCGGAGTGCATCTTGACAGTGTGCAGCGCCCCTGTGCCGATCCAGCACAATACGTACTATCACACCTAAATCACATCTCCCCCTCTAAACGCTGTCGCTTTACAATTACACGCAGATTTCCTTGAACTGCTGTACATTGAGCCTAATAAACTCAGCCTACGGTATGAACAGCTGATCTGCACAACCCTGGCAGATGTGCCAGGGGTCATATAACGCTAACAGGAATTCATAGATCATGGCGGATCCCAGACCATACAAGCAGCTCATTAGCTGGGTGGTCAGGGCTTTCTACCCAGGCACCTGTCCTCCAAAACACTACCAAGATGAAGGAGATGACATGGCACGCTCAAAGCTCAGTAAGGTGTGCTGCCATGCAGCACGCGCAGCGTGCAGTGCGCGTTTGACACATCCGCGCACCATGGGCGGCGTGCATGCAGGCCTGCACGGGGCCCGCTATGTGGTCACGAGCTGCCCTTATTCACTTGCCAAACACACTCCCTGCAGATTGATACCTCGGGCCTGGCAGTTATAACACTGGAGTACTTGCTGGAGCGAGAGTGGGTGGCTGAGGAGCAGATCTGCACAGACCTTGGGCAGCACCACAAGATCATGCGCCGTGCACTGAAGTACCTGGAGCAGGTATGCTGTACTCATAGCACTTGTCCTTAGAAGACCCCTTACAGTCCTTGTGGTTGACCTTGCAGCGATGAGTGGCTGGACAGGAGCTTACATGACGTGGTGTGATGAGAGTGGCCATTTGGCCATCGGCATGAGCATTCTGCAGCACATCGCACGAAGCAGCTACACGTGCGTGCATTTAAGGTGCCGCTGCACGCGCCTGCACGCAGGAGCACTTGCTGATGGGTGAGCACAGGCGCGAGACCAAGCGCATGCAGAAGAATGACGTGGTCAAGGCCGCCGTGACCACCAAGGCCGCACAGATGGCTGAAATCCAGGGCCAGGGCAAGGTGCGCTCTGGGGTATCTTGCAGTAAACTGTCGTAGTCAGCCTTGCTGAAGTTGGAGCTGGCAGCTGGATGCAGTTGGGCAGACGTCCAAAGCAGCACAGCTGCGGTCGCAGCCGCAGGCCTGTGCCCGCAGCATGGCGTGCAGGGACTGCCGCCACTGCCTGATATGTTTGCGGTCTGACCTGGCTGCAAGGAGGGTGTGGCAGCAACCTCTGCACGCATGCCCACATGCTAGGGCTGCACTAACTGCCATCGTGCTGCTGCTGATGGATCCCACAGGGCTCGGTTGGGCCATAATGCTGTGTTTGAAGTTGCTTGGCTTGCTGTTTTTGCATGCGCTGTTGTTGGGGCTGTGGGACTGCATGGGGGCCATGCACTCAAGGCTGATCATGGACAATCAATGCACACTGCCTGCTGGATGTACCAGTGCTGAGATCAGGCTGCGCTTTGAAGGGTTTGGTGATCCGCACGCAACCTGATGCACATGCAACCTGGACCACGCACGATCAAATGTACTTCACGCCACACACAGGAGGAGGGTGATGAGGAGGACGAGGACGCGCCCAAGAAGCAACACACGTACAGCTACTGGGCTGTCGACTACCCACGCGCGTACGACATGATTCAGCTGCGCCTCACTATCATGCGCAAGCTGCTCAAGGTGCGCGCGCCCCTGGCCCGCCCCCGCACTTCCCAACCCCACCCCCCGTCCCCGCCGCTATGCCCCGCCCAGCCCCTCTGCGGGTCCAAACGAACCAGCGACTGACTTGTTGGCTGACTGACTGCCTGGCTGCCTGGCTGCTTGACTGACTGGCTGACTGGTCAACTGGCTGACCGACCCAGGATGAGCTGGATGCGCGAGAGGTACTGGCCAAGTACGTGTGCAAGGCAGTACACTGCAACAAGGAGTACTCCTCCTATGACATGCCTGACCTCATCCAGTTTGACGGCACCCTGAAGTGCAGCATTTGCGGGGGGAACGTGGAGCAGGTGGGCGGGGGGCGTGCGCGCATGCAAGCTGTGCCCCTGGCTTCTATGCCGTGCTTAGCAGACAGTGCATACAGTGCTGTGCATGCCATGCATGATGTGCGTGCTGTTCATACCACTGGCATGCGCATGGCACAATGGCAGCTTACAAATGGCAAGCAGCTGCGCATGCCTGCGGTTGGCGGTCCAGTTTTGCTGATCACGGGTTCAAACCATTTGGTTAGCATGGGTTGGAGGGGTGGATGGCCATCATGTACAGAAAACCTGAAACGTCACGCAGCTTGAAAGCTGTGCGGCTTGGAATATGGAGCTTGTATGTGGCATGCAACTTGAAACCTGTGCGCCCTGCAGGTGTTTGCCACCGGCCAGACAGGCGACGACGAGCAGCGTAAGGCGCGGCGCAGCCGGCTTCAGGCACTGCTTCGGGACATGGAGTCGCAGCTGGAAGACATCATCAAGCTCACAGTGCAGCTCAAGGCCACCCCTGCACCCCATCATGGCTCGCTCACAGACTGGGCTAAGACGCAGCAGGCCAAGCTGCAGGCCGCGGCTGCGGGTGCGGGCGGTGGTGGCGACGCGGCGCGTGCACGCATGCACGGCGGTGTCACGCAGCTGACAGCGGCGGGCGGGGCCGCCCGCACGGCAATGTACCAGGAGACACACGTGCAGGTGGGCTATGCTGTGTGTGCTGCGTGTGCTGCGTTGCCATGCTGGGCGTGCGCCGTGCTGTGCTGGTGTACAGTTGGGTCCGTTGGATCGGAACTCAGGGTCCAGAGTTTGGAATGTATGATTGAGGGGCCGGTGTTTGTGGATGTCGTGTTGTTGTTTCTTGCTTTGGGACTGTGTATGCCTGTCCTAGCCGAGCTGTGGCTCATGCAATGTGGTCAGACGTGCTGGGGGTGGTGGCTGCCGGCTGGAAGGCTCCAGTTTGTGCACATGTCTTTGGGCCGTAAAGCAGCCATTGGCATGGAGCATGGGGCACGGCAGCCAGTTCCATGCGTTCAGTGCCATCATCCCTCAAGAGTACTACAACTGCTGCACCATGGGTACAGGTCACGCTGGCAGGGGATGAATCTGCAGGCCCATCTGGAGCCGGCACCTCAAGAGCAGGAGTTGGAGCCCCTGGTGCCACTGCCGCCGCCGCCGCTTTGGGCGCAGGTGCAAAAACACCACCAGCACTGCAGCCCTTCTTCCTGCGTCAGAACCACACGGCACCTGGCGCCCCAGGCAACACGCAGCCTGCCAGCTCAGCTGCTCAGGCAGCAGCTCAGGCTGCAGCGCAGTCTGATACCAAACCTGAGGAAATGGATGAGTACACCAAGCAGATGCTGTCCATGATGGGCCAGGGGGCCGGCGTGGCTGCGGCGGTGGTGTCACCAGATGGCAATGGGCCACCTACCAAGCGGCTCAAGACAGAGGGTGGTGTGAAGAAGGAAGAAGTGGTCGTGTTGGACGGGGCGGACCAGCCTGTAGGCGGTGCAGGTGCGGCGGCAGTGGCGCAGTGTGCACGCATGCAGGCTCATGGGGGTAGCATGCATCTGCTGCATGTGTGTGTTGTGCCAACGTGCATGCGTAGCGCATGCAGGGCGCATGCGTGCAGGGCCTCCAACCCGGCACGCTCGCTTGGTTGGGAGCGATCGCAGCATGGGCAGCATGCATGCCGTGCGATGGCAGTATGAAAGGAGCAGCTGGTGCATGACCACAGTCAAGAGCTCGTTTGGGGCTGGATGATGTTCATGCGCACACAGTTGGCCACTGCACATGCTACATGTGTCACTGCGCAACTGTACATCCCTGTTTGTGCACTGCAGAGGAGGACGAGTGGGAGGACATATGAGGAGCGCAGCAGTACAGTTCATGGCCCGGGGCAGCACCGCAGCAATTGCCATTCAGCACACGCGCATCATCCATGGGCAGGTTGGCAGGCAACTTGCGCACAGGAGGCAGGGCATGAATTTGGGGATACGAAGGGACACTGCAAGGTGGTCATGCGTCAGACTGGCACCTGTATTGGGATGGTGGAGCACTGCGTGCCACCATACGCTTGTGAATCAAACAGATGTACCTGATTGTAAACGGCGCTCCAGTCGCACATCGTGTCACAGCTCCGAGTTTGCGTGCAGGAGGTATGGCACGGCGCTACGTCACGAAAGTTGCAGTACAAAAGGCGATGCGTGCGCAGAACGGGTACAAAAGCCCGCGCCGCAACGACCCCTGGGGCACCTGCGCGTGGCGGGAGCCGCCACCCACCCGCCACCCACCACAGGCGTTGCCACCCACCTCATCGCCCACCAGAGTGAGAGCCTGCCCTTATAGCCTGGACGCCCCTGAGGCATCAGAGCTGCTCCCTCCACTCATTTCTGTGTTACAGTCCGGGAACCCTCTCCGAAAGGATTGCAGGGCCGAGAGCTGTGCACTTCTGCCTACGAACCTCAGTCCGCAGGCCCCTATTTGCCTCCCACCCCCCCCAAAGTAGCTCTGCAACTCGCTTTGCTGAGCTCAGGACGACGCCTCCCACAAGGTAGGCACCGGGGTTGGGGAAATACTTCAGCCCACCACCCCTGCATCTATTGGCTGCTCGCTAGCCACGGTGATGGAGGCTGCAGCCTCTCGCTTCTTCGCCTGTTTGAACGTCTGCCTTGCAGTGCAAGTGAGCAGTAGTGCAACGGAACCTTCCTTTCCTTGCGCCCCGGCTGCAGGTTGAGCGCTCCAGTAAGCATGGCATCACAACTGTGGTTGGCAGGGCTCATCGCCCTGCTGGCAGTTCCTCTGGCGACCTCGCAAGGTGCGTTCTGCGGCCTCTGCTTGTGTGCGGGATGCAGCTGCTTAATGCTGAGAATTCGAAGCGCACGCCTGACGAGACAGCTTCAGGCTGGCGGGGGGCGTGCCGGTGGTGGCCGCCCGGCAGACTGTCAATGCCTGTTACTGCCATGCAGCACACACAGCACGTGCTGAACGCGCTGCACTTTGGCACCGCAGCACCCGCTTCTGCCCAGCCTGACACACACCATGTGTGCCACCTGCATTGGCCCTGGTAGCTCCCAGCAGCCCCGGCTGCTCAGCAGCACCGTGGCTCCCATGTCACGTACATCATACTCACAACTGCGTTTCTGACATGTCATTGCTCTGTTCACCCTGCTGCCCCTCCCCTGCAGGTCTCATTTCCCTATCCGGCGGCCAAGGCAACAACCTGTTCCCCCCCGGCTGCAAGTGTGACCGCGTGCCCGTCCACTCGCCGTACCGCCTGGCTCTTGAGAAGAGTGTCGGTGGCAACCTGTGCTTTGTGGTGACCACGGCCAACTGTGACAGCCGGTGGAAGTGCTGCAATGAAGACCTGTACAAGTTTGAGCTGGACGTCAAGAACTCTGCCAAGAACAACGTCAAGGAAGTCCGTGTGGACGGTACCAAGGTCTCCTTTGAGTTCAACACAAACCTGGATGGCGTCCTCCGTGTGACAAAGATCAACAAGATCAAGAGCAACGCCGCAGGCACTGAGATCTGCATCATCACCAAGGGCCTCACTGACGTCATTGGTGACCTGTGTGCAGACGGCGAGATTGGCGTGTGCAAGTATGCCCTCTTCAACTCTGACAGGGATTGCTGCCCTGTCGGCCTCGCCGGCCAGGCACCGCCTCCTCCCTCCCCGTCCCCCCCTCCTCCTCCTTCCCCCTCCCCTCCTCCCCCTCCTTCTCCGTCCCCCCCT
>BDCZ01000216.1:79658-102580 GCA_001662365.1 Chlamydomonas applanata | reverse complement strand
GTGGCGGTGGTGGCTACGGGGGTGGTGCTGGCGCAGGCGGTGGCGGCGGCGGCTATGGGGGCGGTGCAGGGGGCGGCAGTGGCTATGGGGGCAGTTCAACGGGCACTGGGGGTGGGTACGGCGGTGGGCGCGGGTCAGGTAGTGCGGGTGCTGGAGCATTTGGCAGTGGGGCGGCTGCTGGAGGGGCTGCTGGTGGGGCCAGTGGGGGCTATCAGCCACGAGGCTATGGGCAAGGCCGGGGGGGCCGGGGTGCGGCTGGGGGCCAGCGCTACGCGCCTTACTGAGTTTTGCGAGCGATTCTCGTTCTCCTTTCCATACTGTGCACGTGCTGCTTGCACAACCCAGGGTGTCTCTGCCCACTGATGTCTAGACTTATGGATTGGGTACGCAATGCTGATACTGTGCTACAATTGCCTGTAGTCGTGTAAATGGACAACTGCTAGTGCCCGCCACTGGGTATGTGAGGACCCATGAGCATCATGACTCATGCGCCATTGCCCCCTCATCCCCAAGTAGACAGAGACAACGTGCAAGTTCACTGAACTGGCCTTTGCGCACACTGCTGTTAATCCATCCTGTTAGCCCTTTGTTTTGACACAGCTGCTGAAACAGCACAGCCAGTAACTAGCCGTGGGGCTCCATCGGCTCCAGCCTCTTCAGCAGAAGGAAGCCTCTTCAACATGAAGAGGTGTGTGTTGCTGTTGTGATTATCTGCAGCTGTGCATGTGGAGGCCACGCAGTCAATGCCTGCTAGCCCCCTGGTGCCATTGTCTTGTGCGCGCGCAGGGCCAAGCAACCAGGCGGGGGCATGGGACCCGCCCGTAAGGAGCGATACCATTTTGAGCTCACGCCCGTCTCTGCAGCAACAGGTAACGGTGCAGTGCAGTGCAGCAGTCTTGTGGTGCTGCCCCCAAGTGCTGTGCCCCTCTTCTGGTGATGTCATGTGCTTGCAAGTGGAACATGCTGGCCAGCTGCGCGCACGCATGCGGCATATGCTGCTTGCGTGCCACGCAAGCCCTGGGTCGCAGCACTGCTGTGCCCCCTGGCCCCTGAACGCGTCTAACACCATGCTTTCAGCATGCTCCCTGCTGCCACTCGGAACCACCCCTTGTCAGCTGTGCTCTCTGCCGCCATGGCCTTCTCCTTATGGCCCTTCTGGCTCAGCAGTGACTCCAGTTGATGAATGCCAGTACATTCTGCCAACAACAGCTGCTGTGAGACCCTGCAGAACTGGGGGCAGTCCCACAGCCCTGCAACCCTTTTCAAGAGAACTGGATGCTCAGCCCCATACACTGTAAGTGAGTGCCCGTTGGGGCTCCTCCCTGCTTCCCCCTGCTACAGGTGCCCCTGACAGCTACAGGCACCTGCGGTTGCTGGCAGAGGTACACGACTCAGGCCGAGTGCTGGGGAGCGTCAGTGTACCCACAGGGCGCCCCTCATCCCAGGTATGGTGCACTGCAACAAGCCGAATAGCAACTGTGTACGCAGCAACAAGCTGTGTAGCAAACAAGCAGGCATCTGGCATCTGTAGGCACGGTGGAGTTTTTTGTTCTGAAGCTGATCAGCACCTTGACTGCCGGCCTTGAACAGACATTGGTATCGTTGGTGGCTGCGACTCAAACTTTGACTTGAAATCGACTTAATGTTGAAGTCAACTTTTGACTTTGGCGTTTGGGTTTGCTTCGCATGACCGTGCAGAGCGAGCAGAGCTTTGCAGCATTCAAGCCGCTGCGTTTCTCCACCACATTGGTCACGAGCCCTGTTGCCAGCGCAGCCCATGTGTATGACCCTAAGGTGAGAAGGAGCACTGCAATACGTGCAAATGCTGCAACACAGCAGTGCGACTGGAGCCCTGTTGCCATGCTGTGTTCCTGCCATACCATGTGCCTTGTGAGGTAATGGGAAACGCTGTAACAAGTCAAGTGTGATTGCATGGCACGCACCTGGCCCAGCGGCAGGCTGGCCCTGCACAGGCATCTTTAAAAAACATGGTTTCCACGAGTTTTCATAACTTTGGTGGTGGTACTGCATGACAACTCTGCAGTGCTTGCACGTGAAGGCACTACACCCAAAACACAGCACCGTGCCTTATCCCCAGCGTGGCGCCCTTGCTCCACCCGGCCCTTGCTTCACCCAAACGTACCCCACCTAAATCAGCCCATGCCCATTACATTCCACCTGTGGCCATCACTCCTCCTGATGAGCTCTGTTGCTGCTGTCTGTTGTTGTTTGTATGGGCTCTGGTCTGCAGCACGTGATGCTACGGCTGGAGGGCAAGACCAGCAGCGGCGTCATGTCCACTCTTGTACAGGACTGGCAGCCCCTTGCCAAGTGTGACATTGACCTCTCACTCTTCAGCAAGCACGACACGGAGCATACCGTCAACGTCCCGCTGAAATTTATCCCCACGGGTGTGGTGGCTGACGCAACCCATATTGTTAGTGTCCAGGTGGGTGGTTCTGACTGTCAGGCTCCGGCATGCAGACACATCTGTGACACGCCGTGTTATTATTATTATTACGTTGGTGTTTCAGCTGCACTCCAAGCTTGCATGATGATAATGATTGCGAGAGTGAGGGTAGAGGGTACAGGATTGCGCTGCGCAACGGAGGCACTCTGGACTGTTATCTGCATGCCGCTTGCCGATCCTCACTACAGCTACTGTTTCATCACGCATCAGGCTCATTTGTCAGTGTGCCCGAGCAATCATCTGCTGTCATATCATTCGGCACCTTGGCAGGCAGGCCTTTACGCTTTAGGCTTCTCTGTTGATGCTATCCGTCCTGTGCGTACCGTTCCATCCTCTTAGTTTGTAAACGTGCTACCGTTCCATCTTCTTAGTTTGCACACGTGTGCATCAATGGCTGGCAGGTGTCCATCTCATCATGGCCCACCACACGGGTGGCTGAGCTCAAGAGCATGGCTGCTTCCATCCTACCAGGCCCATTGGCCCCTGCCGTCACACCACCAACCACACCCCCACGCGGTACGTTGTGCGGTACGTTGTGCGGTACACACGGAGCCGTTCCAGCTCACCAGTGCAGTGTGGTGTTATTATCACACTAGCAGCACAACATATGGGCGTGCTGGCAGCAACGCGGCGTGCCTCAACATTCAGGAATGCGTGGCAAGCCCACCTGAGAGCTGCTGTTTGCCGGCGTCTGCCAGGCTGTGCCAGCCTTCACGCCATGTGGCCTGTTACACCCCTGCATACACCCCACGCCATTCGACTCCTTACGCTCCCACCACCCCACGCGCGCGCACACGCGCCCCCCATGAAAGATCACACTCACACGGTCCGGCACCTGCTCGTTTGTTTATGTGCGCAGCAGTCCCTGTAGCTGGACCCATCTCCCTGGGCCAGCGTTCGTCCAGCCATGAGGCAAGAGAGGAGATCTCCCGCGGCTCGCCCCCCTTGAAGCACTCGGTTTCGGAGCTGGCAGCTAGATCGGGCGGGCTCCCAGGCACTACCACTGAGGCTGCCACAGAGACTGGTGTGATGCCTGGTGTACTGCCTGGTGTGATGCCAGGTGCAGCCAGGGCAGCTGCTGGTACCACCCAGGAGCTCAGTGCTGCAGTGGCATCGGACACGGTCCAGCCCACAGCTGTACCAGCGCCGCTGCCAGTGTTCCTGCCCGGTGGTGGCATTGGCACTATGGATGCTGGCAGCAGCCTGGCTGCTGGTGCTCAGCAGGCCACCCCCGTCCCTGAGCAGCCAGGCAGGCCCGTGGGTGCCCCACCTCCGGGTGGGCTGTCTCCTGTCCCTGCCTCTGACGTGACCCCGGCTGTACACAGCAGCAGCGACATGACAGCTGCTGCGCTGGCCCCCACCGTTTCTGGGGCGGTACGGGCTGCAGACACGGCCATGGCTCCCTCCATCCCTGCCACTCTTGCCACTCCTGTGACTCCCACTCCTGCCACACCCGGCGGCACTGTACCAGCCGCTCATGGCTCAACGGCCCCCTCCCGCCTCCTCGCCCCACTGGGTGCGGTAGTGACGGGCGGGGCCCTAGCTCAAGCGCTGACGCCCCACCACACCCCGCCCCAGCGCAATGGCGGGGCAGGCTTGCCCTCTGCTGCTACTGCCGCTACTGCTGCTACTGCTGCCGAGACCAATGGGGCTGCAAGCCAGTCACACATGGCCCGTGAAGACCAGGGGGTAGAGCCTACAGGGCCGCTGGCGCCCCGCCCCTACCCTCCAGGCGTCTCGCCGCCCCGCTCCACGAGTGGCCGTGGCATCAGCAACGGCGCGCCACTTGCCCGCATCGCACAGATCACGGGCAACGACCATGCCAGGGCTGGGCCGCCCCCCCTACAACCTGCGGATTCCATGCAGCCGCGCATCAGCCCGGCAGCAGCGGGCCTCCCCCCGGCTGCACCGCCAGCCGCCATGCAATCCGCGGTTGAGCGGTTGGCGCATGGAGGAGGGGACAAGGGTATCGTGGATGTGGCTCGTGACATGCTGACGCACCCGCTGTCTACCACAGCAGCAGTGGCCTCAAACACTGCAGGGATTGTGGGGGGCCTAGCTGCATCTATGGCTGCACCTGTGCTCAGCGTGGCTGGCCCTGTGCTCACAGCCACCGGCCTGGGTGCTCTAGCTGGCAGTGCAACCACTGGTCAGCGTGAGCCAGCCACTGAAGGCGCACGCTCCAAGGACAAGCAAGAGCGTGGCAGCTCCTGGGGATCCCAGCAGACAGGGGGGGAGCCTCACTCGTTCAGCTTTGAGCACCTGCAGCCTGCGGCTGCGCCAGCTGCAGCCAGCGCGCCGCCAGCCGTACCCCCTAGCCTGTCACATGCAGCCAAGGCACTGGGCACCTCCGGGGGTGTGCCACGCGCAGCGCCTGCCACCACAGGTGCTGCAGGTTCGGCGCCAGGCACTGGTACAGCTGCTCCTGCTGCCATGCCGCAGGAGTCGATCGTGTCACAGAAGCGTGACCACATGTCACTGCCATTGATTGCTGCTGAGCTGGCGGCCCATCCTGTGACAGCTGTGACGACCGCGGCAAAGGAGGCTGTGACGCACCCTGTGGCAACTGCCGCTACTGCCGCCAGCGTGCTGACGGGCTCGGTCGTCACAGTGCCAGCAGCCATTGCTTCCACGGTTGCTGGCACAGCTGCCAACCTGATTGGAGGAAAGAGTGAGGGCCGGGATGAGCAGGGGGTGGTGGACAGCCAGCATGCCAGGCGTGTGCCCCTCTTAGAGGCTGCCCCCATCCCTACCACAGGGACGGAAACAGAGGAGGCTTCCGGGGCGGGCCATGCTCAGAAGGAGCACCAGGAACGAGGGGTGCTCGAGGGTGTGGATCAGGCGGGCCAGGGCGAGCGTGCAGATGAGGTCGGGGCAGGAGGGGCGCAGCAGCAGCAGTCGCTGCTGGGCAAGACGGGCACTGCAGCGGCCGCAGGGTTGCTGGGTGCTGGTGCAGGCATGGCAGGGCTGGCCGCTTCTACAGTTGGTGCAGTGCAGGACACAGGTCACACGGCTGTGTCTGCAAATACAGGTACGTACTTGTGCATGGGTGTCCTTCTGTTCCCATGCTGACTGCGTCTCGACTCCGGTGCATCAATTCAACCTGTACTGTATGCATGGTTGCAGGACGCGCGCATGCCAAGCAGCACCCAGCCCTGTGTTTAAATCACCTCTCCATAATTCGCATGTGGTTTTTACTCAGCTCATGAGATGCTTGATGTGATGCCATGTGATGCCTGTGTACTCTGTACACAGACATCACGACCACTGCTGTGGACGCTGTGGCTTCCGGTGTCAAGGGTGCCGCCCATGTCACCTCTGCAGCTGCCCAGGCACCTGTCACTGCTGCTCAGGAGGGGACCAAGGCCGTGTCTGGTGCTGCAAGCACCCTGCTGCAGGCCCCTGGTGTGTCGCACGCCCGTTTTAAAGCTTTGAGCCGCCTGCCTTCCCAGCCGCCTGCTTCAGGACTGGCCTGTTTGTCTGCCTGCCCGCCCGTCCGTCTGCTCGTATGTGCCCACCTGCTTGGTTCCTTGTCCTGCCGCTGCCCCGCCCTGTACCACCTCCATGGTCGATGCTAGCGAAGCCAACCTGGTTACAGCACCTGGCAAGCATTGAACAGCTCTCCCTGCTCTGACCCGCCCCGTTCCCGCGCGCAGTTGAGGCAGTCCGCAAAACGATCAACACAGCGGCTGATGTGGGAGCGGCGGGTCTGAAGGCACCCACCAACCTTGGCGAGGCGTACGTCAAGACAGTGGCCACGGGGACTGCAGGTGAGCAGGGACATATCCTCATTGGTGCCCAGGGCATTGCGCCCCTGCATCCAACCCGCACATAAGTGTCCCTGCATCCAACCCATGCATCAAGTCCCTGCACCCCTGCGCATTTGAAAACTTCTCCTAGAACTTCTGGGAACTTCTGCATAACTTCTGCCGATGATTGTTGCCTGAATCAGTGCAAAACTATAAGGTGCATTGCTGCTGCTGTGTGCCGGATCCGTGCACCGCCGCAGCTGTGGCACGTGGCGTGGTGGAGGTAGGGCGGTCTGTGATCAAGGGCACGACCAATCTGGCAGCTGATGTGGTGGAGGCCCCCCTGCGCGCCAACCACACACTCGTCACGGGCCTAATGGACACGGTGCGGTTGTTGAAAGGCTTGCTTGAAAATCTGTGCGGACATTGCAGGCAAAGACTGGAATGAGCCGTTCATCTCCCTCGGCAGTGCGACTCACATTCCCGTGCCCACACTGCTGCTGCTCAACCTGTGCCCAACCCCCTGCTCGTCTTCCTACCGCTGATATGGTGCACCGGCTCTGGACCAACTTTGCAGGCTGGCAGCCTGGTCAAGGCTCCGATTAAGGTGGCTGAAGCGCTGGTAGCGGGCGGAGCAGGTGCAGCTGCCTTGGGCACCGGAGCTGCAGCTGCTACAGCCGGGGCACTGGGCCATACGGCAGTGGATGCAGGTGAGGCAGACTTAGGCATTACCGAATGAAAAGAGTGCCAGCCATTTCTTTTGCCATCCCTTGGCCTCTGTAGGCCATGGCCTTGGCATCTATACGGCAATGCTGTTTCCATGTTGCCTTTGGCCTCTACAGGGCAGCACGCCAGCAGCAGTTGCATTGCACTCTATCCGCATGTACGTGTGTTCTTGTTCCTGTTCCTGATCCTCATGTTTACTAAGGACGCGGGAGCCCCCTTTGAACCTGCAAAACACAGGTGCCATGCCCTTCAAGGCCCCGGCAGTAGCAACCCATGATGCTCTGCGTGGCGCCCAGGCGCCTGCAGGTGCGTCCCTGAGAAGATTATGATGTGTACAGATCTCATACGTGGAACCAGCTGGGAGGAGTTATGTCGAAGTATGTATGGGTACATGTACGTGTGGTGGATGATTTCAATGGCGTTGGGGTCATGCCTGGGCTGATGCATTAAGTGCATGTGGGGATGCATGATGCAGCGGCTTACCACGAGTTGCACGTGTTGCATGGTGCTGACGTGCATGCGCCGGCCTGCACAGCTAGGCCAACTGGCATTGTACATACAAACGATGTAACCAACACACACACACACACCTGACATGAAGGTGCCACACCCTTGCCTGTGGGCAGGTGACATGGAGGAGGAGGAAGCCAAGGGGACCAAGCCCGGGGGCGTGCTGGGTGCGATCCAGTCTGTGGCCCCTCCCCTCCCCCCTGCCCAGGTGTGCCCCTTCCCCTCGACTCCCTTGAAGCTGCCCTGAAGCTTCCTCCTGTTCTTCTCTAGCTGTACCTGCTGCAGTGGGCCGGGGCAGGGCGTCATTCAACTTTCCGGTGCACTAGCTCATCCTGATGCCAGCTTGTTCAGCGAGACTTAGAATGATGCCGGTGAGATTTCACTGGCCACTTTCCAGGTTATGCTCGCGCTTATTAGACAGCGGGTGAGCTGGTATCTACTGAACGTTGGATGCGTCCCGGCATGCTCTTGCGCAGGAGGTACTCAAGGCCCCCGTCGCTGCACTGGCCGGGATGGCGCATGCCGCCAAGGGCCCTGCGAAAGGCGCCGCAGTCCTGGGCCGCGATCTGCTCTGGGCGATGGCTATGGCTAGCTCTGCTGTACTGGGCCTGAGCCTCGGTGCGGGCTTAGCTGCATGCGCTGCTTGTGTTGGCTTGCAATGCTCAACAGCTGAATCTCCGCTACTGGTACATGGTGTCCTCCAGGCAGCTGCCTTTGCCTGAGACAGGTGCTGCCATACCTAAGACATGTTCCATGGAATGCCAATTCAACTGTACAGCCCTCTCCATATCTCAGGCGCTCCGAGCATACTTTGCTGAAGCATCCCTCATCCACCCCACACCCCCCGGGGCCCTCCCCACAACCCCCGCCCTCCTTCTGCTGCTCACTGCAGGCACGGGCATGGGCATCAGCGCCATCGGCATGCAGCTCGCCGTTGCCACCATGCACGGCGTAGGCCGCATGCTGTACGCCATGCTGCCCACCGCCCTGGTCCGTGGCGCAGCGGACCTGACCCATGAGCTGGGTCACACTGGATCATCCCTCCTGAGTGAGGCCACCCCTGCTGCAGTGCTGGGGGCTCTCATGGCTCTGCCTGGCATCTTCATGTCCTCTGTCCTGGGTCTCAAGAGCGTCGCAGCCTCTGCCATTCCATCCCATGACCGCGCGTCAGCCAGCGTGAGCCCACACGCTGGTCACCCGGGCGGGCTTGGGGGCAACAGGCTCCTGGGCAAGGTGGCGGGCTGGGTACGGCCCGAGCTGGAGGACGCACGCATCAAGTGCGCCATCACAAAGCCGCTGTGCTTGTGGCGGCCCTTGCAATGCTTGTCTCATTGTGTTCCCTGCAGTACTGGCAGTACTTGTGGACCTGGCACTATTGTTGTGGGACTGCTCTGACCAATCTGGGACTAACTGTTGCACTTGTTGCAGGCAGGCTGCCACTGCATGGCTGGCGGATGGCGAAATGTGCAGTTGCTCGTGTGCCCTTGTATCTTATCACACGTTCCTACGCCATTATCATCCACTACACCACTGACAGCCTGCCCCATGCCGTGGCTCCAAATGCTGAGTTGCAAAGGCAATCCCTGAACACTCGCCAAACTGTGTGTCTCTTACGTGTGCTCGCCGTGCATCATCGCGCAGGAGGCTGCTGAGGCACTCAGACACCACGAAGCATGCAGTCAGCCGCTCACTGGGACACCAAGACGGCCTGGACCCTGGCATGGAGCTCATGGTAGGTCCACCCCTTGCAATCCTCGGTTGACCCTGTTTTCATGATACTTGCCTGCTGTCACGCGCTCCCAGCCCTAGCCCTAGCCCCAGTCCCAGCCCCCGCATCTCTCTACACATCCCTCAGCATCTGATCGAAGGGATCGTTGAATTGCAGGCATGACGCATTACTGACATTGCGGTGCCTGCTCAGCACATCGGATCCAGCTCTGTGTGCTCAGCTTGGATGCCTCCTCAGCCTGCCCCCTGCAGCCTGGCTGACCTGGCTAGTATCGCATGTTCTGTTGCTGGCAGCCAGCAATGGCTTGTTTGACCATACATGCAGGGCGCCAATCACACTGCTGCCACCTGATCACACCACCACCACCCACGGTCACATTTCTGCCACACACCGAACAGGTGGACCGGTACAACCGCCTGCTCGTTGGTGGAGCCAAGGGTGCTGCAGCCATGCCCCGCAGCTTTCAGGCCTCAGAAGTGCCCTCCTCTGCCCCCGGCTACCATGGCTTGATCCACAGCATCAAGGGCGTTGCAGCTGCACTTCCAGCAGCTGCGGCCGCAGTCCCAGCGGCAGTGGTCGGTGCTGTGACAGCCATACCTGCATTGGGCATGCAGGCAACGGACCGTGTGGCAAACGCTGCACACGAGGGCATCCACTGGACAGGCGACCGGGTGGAGGATCTGCTGGGTGAGTGGTGTGCCAGCAGTGCCATGCATGTAAACAAGGCAGAACATCGCGCCACCGCAACACCCGAAGACCACGAATGTATGCCTCATGCTGCTATGGGTTCTCTCAGCTCGGTGTACTTTCAAGTAAAAGGCCTGGGAAAACTGGCTGCTCCCCACGCACATGGAGCTGTGCAGAGATAGAATGACCTTGACATACAATCACCCGCTACTTGTATCCCTCGTGCTGCAGGCTGGACTGGCAAGATGACACACAGCATGACTGCGCCAGTGGCTGCTGGGGCTGCTACATTGTTCAGCTGGGCTGTCGCAACCGGCACGCTGCTGTACGAGTTATCTGCTTCCACGCTCGCCCTGGGCCTTGTGGCTACCCGTATGACTGCTGCGGCGCTCTCCACTGCTGCAGCCTTCACCAGTGCTGCAATAGCCACTGTGCTGGCCCTGTGGCTGGTGGCAGCCCGGTTTGTGTGGCGTGGATCGGAGCGGCTCGTCAAGGAGGCAGGCGGTGCAATGGCGAGTGCAGCGAGCGGCATGGCCGGCTGGATGTGGCACGGCACGCATGGGGGTGGCAGCTCTGCTGACGCAGCATACTCTGCACTGCAGATGCCTTGTAAGTTTTGCCGGCCTCGAGGATTGAGGGATGCCACCACCATGTTGGCATGACAGCACACGGCATCTCCGCCAGTGACCGGTGATGGCATGGCTGGCCTGCACCCCATCATGCCCATAATAATAATAATATTAACACGGCGTGTCACAGATGTGTCTGCATGCCGGAGCCTGACTGTCGTTATCTAAACACCATCACTAGAGGACCAAGCCAGCCTTAAATAGCGGGAGCCGCCCCACTACAGCACCTAGCACCCTGTTGGAAGCGAGCATCATGCCCATGCCGGACTTCAAAGTGTACATGCATTGCAGCATTTGCAGGGCACCGCTCAAATCAAGCACAACACAGCTCACCATACCTCTGCATGTTGTGCTCGTGTCCCTGGCCGCAGCTGCTGCTCGCCATCTGCTCTATCCCTCAAGCACCGAGCTTCTGATGCGGGGCCGTGTGCGGGCTGCCACATCTGCGCGCGCCGAACCCACCGCCTCAAGCTCACCCAATGCTCCGGCCCTGCCCGAGCGTGCAATGCATGGGTTGAAGAGCGTGGGGCAGGCAGCGCTGATGCTGCCTGTTGCTGGAGTTGCGTGTACTGCGGCTGTGGTTGACTTCTGGGCCTGGCGAGTGCGTGAGCTGGTGGCAGAGTTCCTGCTGGCTTTCACTCCTTACACTTAATGTGCTATGAATGCCAACGGGTGGAGCCGGCACACTGTGTGGGCAGGAGGTGTGTGCATGCCAGTGGGCAGGAGGCGCAGCATAGACTGCCGAGGAGTTCCTGATGTTGCTGTTGATGCTGGGGATTCGATGAGGTTGCATCATATGTAATGCAGATTGTGCAGATCCAAGTCAGCTATGCAAGCACATGCAAGCTGTCCGACAGACATGAATCGCTAGGCTATTCACCTGTACGCGCGCGCTCCAAGACGAAGCATGCTCTACAGCATCAGCACTCCGCCACCTTCTACACCAGCGCGTCTCACAGACCAGGTCATTGGCCGAAACTCTACTCGCCCAGCCAGCGCCAGAGGCATTCCAATGGATTTGATCAAGATGGGGACGTGATGGGCTTGTTTGTGCTCTTTGTGCTGCTGGCCGGGGGCTGGGGGCCTGGTGGGGGCCCTGGCTTGGAGTCACCTGTGCTTGATGACACATTTGCGACCAGCGGCTTCCTGGACCTGGGGCTGGGACTGGAGGTCGCGGATGGTGAGGCCCCGCAGCACATGCCGGTCAGGCTTCACCGGCAGCCAGAAGCAAGCGATTATAATAACATGTCGTGTTTCCTGATGCAGGCGTCAGCCTGACACTCCACAATGCCACGCTCGGGGCCCAAGGTGGAGCATTTCAGCCAGACCCAGGCAGCAACAATTGGCTACCAAGTGTGTTCCTTGGCGCCAATGCGTCCTTACTGGTTGTGGAGTCCACGCTGCTGGTGGACTGCTCTGCGCTTGCTTCAGGCGTTTGGCTTGGCAAGGTGCGATGCATTGTATGTGCGGGGCTACTTCTAGGTAACCACTGCTTTCAGCAAGGTTTTTGTTGGGTCCATGTGCGGGGCAATTTTGGACGTTGCTTCCTGGCACTGCTACCTGCGCAGGTGCTGGTGCCACCATCGCTGTGGATCAGCAGCGCGGTCCAGCCGCTGGCCAACGGGTCTAGCATCGCGTTTGCCAACGTCTCAGTCTCCTGCAGTTCATGCCCTCCCAGCGGGCCGGTGCAGGCGATCGTGGAGTCTGCACACGAGCTGCTGTTCTCGCTGATGGACATCTCCAGGCGGGGCCAGCAGCCTGGATGCAGCTCGGACATTGTTGGCTCCTATACCCTGAATCTCGCCAAGCCCATTCGGACGCAGGACGCAGCAGGGGCGCAGGCAGGAGCCAGCATTGTCCTGCAGAACAGCCTGGTCACGATCCAGGCGCCCTGGGACAATGTAACAGTGCTGGACATGGGGGAGCGGGTCGGCATGGTGACCATTGGCAACAGCAGCATGGTGACCCTCGCCAACCTGCAGCTTGTCAACCTGCCAGTCACTCCGCCCTACCTGTATGCGTTCCCTCTGTGGACCTTCACGTATAACAGGTGCGCCAGGTGCTACGCGCACGTGCAGCGTGGCGGTAGCGGGCGTGGCGGGCAGTGTGCTGCTGCGATTGCATGCGCAGCAAGCATGCGGCAGCCCACCCATGTCCCCGCGGATGCCTGGTTGCAGCGTGCCTCGAAACTCTTGGATGTGTGCCTGCCACTGCTGCGGGTGCTTGACGTCGGGCTTGTTGAAATGCCGCCATGCATGCATGCATGCACGCATGCTGCAGGACGCGTCGCTTCAGGGCACCCCAGATGCCGCTCCAGGTGGTGAACAGCACCGTAGTGCTGACAGGCGACCAGCTGTACTTCATGGGCCTCTGGTCATCGCTGTTCAAGACCTCCCAGCAGCCAGCTCAACTGGCACTCTGGCTGAGGATTATCTTGGACGACGTGGCGGTGCGTCTCAGCAGCTGAGCGCGCGTGATCGCTGGGAAGGGCTTGAGCATGGGTGCCGCTGCAGCGTGGCCAGAATCGACGAGCTTCTCGCATGCTCTGTGTTCCGAGAGTGCAGCCTGGGTTGCATGCAACCCTGAAGCGTGACAATGTACTGAGCATACTATTCATTGAGCTTGGGACGCTGAGCGCTCATAATGTGCAGGGGTCACATTGAACACGCACCCCATGCAACCCACCTGGCACTCACCTGCATTTGCGCATGTGCACGACCCTCGCAGGCGGGTGCAATTACCGGGGACTCGATCATGTTCAATGTGTACACTGGCCTGCAAGTGAACATGCGCAACGTTTTGGCCACGACACAGCAGGTGCCAAACTACCCCCTGCTCCACTCAAGCACAGGTGCGGCAGCTGAAGCATGGTGCAGCACAGCACAGCACAGCACCGATCAGCACAGCACAGAGCAGCACGCAGCACGAGCCTGTACATGTGCATGCATGCATGGCGAGCAGCGCAGCAGCATGGGTGGCAGGGCTCAGGCTTAAGCGTGGGAGCAGGGCCCAGGGCCGCTGCGCAGGCACAGGTGGTGCGGGGAACTGATGGCTTTGTGCACGCACCTGTGGGGTGCCAGCTTGGACTTGACAAGCGTTTGTGTTGACAACTACAGTGCCTGGGGTGTGCTCTGGCTGCAGGTATCGGCAACCTGATTGACACCACGCCCCTGGACCCACACCCCTGGGTGCAACCCATCTACACAGAGCTTCAGCTGATGGCATTCACAGACAATGCAAAGGCGCCAGCCATCCTGAAGGCCAACATGATGGCCATGGGGTATGACTTCCCAAACCCCAAGGTGGTGCTCATGCTGATGCAGAACATGACACTGAAGCGTGACAACTGGCCCAGCGCTGGTCGCATCCTGGAAACAGACACCACATTCATGGGCTGGCCCCAAGGGGATTACACGATAGGCGTCAACACAGGCAACGGCAGTGGTTTCTTCACATTCAGGTGGGCACAGCGGAGGGGTAGGAGCAAGGGATGGATTTGAAGATTTGGCACACATGGGGGGGCACAAACGCACGCACGACATAGCAGCAACAACCGGGAATGTTGTCGGTTCGGAAAGCAAGGGGTTGGGTGCCAGCTGGATGCGGGGTGCATTGTTGTGCTGGGCCACGGGCATGCGGTCGGCCTGCGCTGTGTGCATGGTAGAGTGCCTGCTTTGCAGCATGCTCATGCGGCCTGCGCTGCGCGCATGGCATGGTGCATGCTCGTAGCATGCTCACGTGCTCCCACTCCTGTGTTCTCTGCCACCCTACAGGGAAAGCAACCGTCAGACGAGCCTGATGCTGAAGGACCTCAGCCTGAGCAATCTAACATGGATCAAACCATACACGCAGCCCAGTGGGTCCCAGATCACCAAGGATGTGTGGCAGTCGCTGCAGGGCGAGGTGCATGCGGTGCGGTTTGACCGCACGCGCGCGACGCGGCTGAAGCTGCGGCGGGTGCGGCTGGAGGTGTCTCAGGAGGAAGTGGCGCTACGGGCCGCGTGCGCAAACGGCGATTTGCTGGACGATCAGCCCATGCTGAACGCGTTCTGCACCGACCAGTCGCTCACCCCGCTCTCAGACGTCCAGCAGGACAGCAACAACACGCTGCTGATCTTTGCTGACAGCGGCAACGGCGTGGATGCCACCGACCTGACCCTCAGCGCATTGCAGTCAGACGTGGATGGGCAGGCCAATGGCGTGGTGGAGGGAACACAAGTACCCTCGCGTGCTGACATCCAGGACCTGTTGAGTGGCGGCTGGCAAGTCCAGTACATGCCCTCACCACCACCTGCCAAGCCGCCGCCGCCCCCATGGCCGTCGCCGCCAGCAGCCCCACCAAGGGCCACGCCCCCACCAGATCCACCGGTCCTGTCACCGCCACCCTCGCCGCCACCCAACCTACCGCCTCCCTGGCCGAAGCCGCCACCTCCGCCACCCCGTCCGATCGATGGCGGCGATGGCGTCTCTTCAGCGGTGGTGATCGCAGGCGTCGTAGGGGCGGTGGGGGGCATGGCCGCTGTCGCGGCGATAGCCATGATGTGTGTGTGGCGACGGCGCTGCCAGCGTGCGGCTGGGCCGTTTGCTGGGGTGGAGGAGCTTGATCCTGACAGCAAGAGTGCTGGGGGCGGCCACACAAACACGACCTACACACCAGGGGACATGACACCAGAGGAGTATGCAGAGCTGGGAGAGGGAGGGCTGAAGGGCGTCAAGACAACACGTCTTCGGGGCGGGGGCACGGGGCCCGAGGGTAGCGGGCCAACCACGCCGGCCAGCACGGTGGGCGGGGCTGCGGGCGGCGTGGTCCACACGCCACGTTCCACGCGGCCTTCGGGGGCGGGCGAGCGGCGGTCACCGGCGACGGGAAGCTCGACGTGCACGACCCCCATGGCGGGCCGCATCGGCTCACGGCGAAGCCGTGGGTCCACACAGGCACGGGGCGGGCCCGAGGGGGGCGATGTAGCCAGCACCCCAGAGCAGCGTGACAACAACCACCCCACGCCGCACGGCTCGGAGCGGGGGCGGCGGCGAGGTGGGGAGGGGGTTGAGGGGCTGGCCGAGGGGGAGATTCAGGAGGAGGAAGTAGAGGAGGTGAGCGAGCATATGCCCAGTGAAGGAGAGGAGGAGGAGGAGGAGGAGTGGGAGGAGGGCGAGGAGGCAGCTGAGGCGCGGGACAGCGCGGACGGGCAGCCGCAGCGCGCAACCACTTCGTCACCGCAGATCGACCTTGCCGCCCAGGGCCGTGAGTCACGGACCGCTCGGACCTCCAACCGCACGTCACGCACGACGGGGGGCGCGCGCTCTAGCCTCACGTCTGGCCGGGCCTCCCATCACAAGGCCATTTCAACGGATATGTCAGACCTGCAGGATGTCAAGCGGTGCGTGGGCGTGGGGCCGGGTTGGGTCTGGGTGTCTTTGGTGTGCTGTGGTGTGCTGCAGGGGATGGTGGGCTGGCCAGCAGATGGGTCCAAGGATGGGCTGCGGCTTGGTAGTCAGTGGGCTGCTGGGTTGGGGAGTGGTGTGTGTTTACCTGCGGTCTGAGCAGATGGCTAGACGCCAGATGCATGCCGTATCAGATACATGGTATTGAAACCTTACTGCTTACACCCCTGTCCCTCCCCGAGCAGGTTACGCGCGCCGTCTGTGGTGGCGGAGCTCACGCAGATGGCGATTGACCTGGGTGCAGAGATCAGTGATAAGCAGCTGGTCATCCATGACCTGTTGGGGGCGGGCGGTTACAGCACGGTGTACCGGGGCACATGGCAGGGCATTCCTGTGGCTGTCAAGACCACGCTGTTCACGCAGGCGTCTGACAACAAGCAGATGGCGCTGCAGGAGGCAGCCATCAGCAAGTCGATCAGGTGCGTGGGCTCTGCACATGAGGCAGCAGGGTTGGCTCAAACAGGGGTGGCTCAAGCGGGGGTGAAGGTGGAGCTGGGGACTGCATGCTGTCTCGGTGGGGGGTGGCATGCTTGTCAGGGGGCCAGGCGGTGTATTGTCATGACCAATACACGCCACCACCTCCGCATAAGCGCTGCCAGCGCGCTATGAGCTGATGCCATGCTCAACTGGCTGCTCGACAGCTACAGCTGTGCTGTATCTGTGTTGTGCTGTGCATGTTGTGTGCTGGTGATGCGCTATATCTGCTACTGGAATTGCGCTGACACGGTGCACGCTTGGCTGCTTGGCTGCTTGGCTGCAGCCACCCCAACATTGTATCCACCTACTCATTTGACATCAAGTCAATTGGCCCTGCGGCCGGAGAGTCAACACATGGGGACGCAAACGTGCTGCACATCGTGAATGACACCCGTGAGGGCAAGAAGGGGCCTGCCATGCAGGTACAGCAGGCATGGGCCGGTTACGCTGTGTGCTCATGCGCTGTCGTGTGGCGAGGGCCATCGCATGGACATGATGCTGGGGCTGTGGCGCTGTCACGGTTCAGCAGGCAGCGCGCTTGTTGTGGTCAGGTTGCGCATGTTGGATTGACAAAAGGGGGGGAGGGGGGGTGAGTGGCTGTGAGGCGCTGCAGCCTGCAGGCGCCTGCTGTGCACCGTGCACACGCCAGTTGTGGCATGGCCCCCAGCATGCCCTGCCTGCGACTGCCCACCTTGCACCCCTTGACCGTCTTCCCACCTTGATGAGGTTGGGCTGTGTGGGTGGGACGGGGTGCTGGGCATGTGGTGTGCGGCAACGCCTCCTGCGCCTCTGTTGTACAATGTATTAACGTCACGTCTCATATGTGCAACGTGCATGCGTGCTGGCCCGGCCATTGCAACAGGAGTGGCGCCTGTACCTCGTGATGGAGTTCTGCGATGCTGGGTCGCTGAAGGACCTTGTGAGGAGGAAGGCACTCATGAGCCCTGAGCTGGGGGTACCCCACATGGTGTGTAGGCGGTAGGCTGGGAGCTTGACTTGTGTGTTGTGGCCGGGTGCGTCTCACATGCTGATGGCACTGACTGGCACGTTTGACTCAGCCTTTGGCTTGGCTCAGCCTTCGAGTTGATGCGGCTGACTGTCAGACGGGGTACGGGCTGTGGGCTGACTGGCGTCTGGGGTACACGTGTGCGGCGTGTAGGGTCATGTCCTGGAGGTGGCGCAGCAGGTCGCTGCTGGCATGTGCCACCTGCACGCCAAGCACATCATCCATGGAGACCTCAAGCCCGAGAATGTACTGCTCAAGACAGTGCGCGGCACGTGGCTGGGGGCAGTGGCCAAGCTCGCCGACTTTGGGCTGAGCGTAAAGATGGCCCAGCACCAGTCACACGTGAGCAACTGGTACAAAGGCACCCCGTTCTACGTGTCCCCAGAGGTCTGCTCCGGCCGCAAGATGTCCAAGGCATCGGACGGTGCGTTCTGTTTTCATGTTGCCGGCAACTGACAGCGAGCGGCGACTGACAGCGAGTGCTTGCAGCGATTGCTACAGCGGTTTCTCTCGTGTGCGTGCCTGCAACTGGGCTGCTCCACTCGAAGAGGCACGTCATAAGCACATGTGGAAGGTGACAATCGTCCCAGGGGCCCTGTTGCTGGAGCCCATACAGCTCAGCCACAGCGCTAGCAGTCCAGCCCCCGCCAAGCCCCTGCTTGTGCGCAGTGCATGTCCATGTGACTGCCAATGCGAATGTCGAGCCGATTGGCTGCGCCCATGCCCGCCCCCTTGCGCAGTGTTTGCATTTGGCGTGATGCTATGGGAGCTGTTTCACTCGCGGCTCGTGTGGCGGCAGAACAAGACCACAAAGGAGCTGGAGGTGCAGCCTGATTTCCCCACCTTTCCAGCGTACTGCCCCTGGAAGTACGCTGAGCTGGCGCGGGTGTGCCTGCTGGAGGACTACACGCACCGCCCCAGCTTTGAGCAGGTGGCGGGGGCGCTGAAGGAGATTCGGGACGATCTGACTGCTGCGGCGGCAGCGGCGGCGGCAGCCGCGGCCGCAGCAACACGGCCCAGTTCGGGGACGGCTGGAGTGGGGGGCAGCGGCAGCGGGGTGCGCGCGTCACAGCCTGGCAGCTCGACTTCGGCTGAAGGTGGCACAGGGACGCCAGCAGACGCGCCAACGCAGGCCCCGGCCAGCATGCTGGCGGCCGCGGTGGCAGCGGCGGCAACCGGGGAGGACGCGGCATTTGCGGCCCGGCTGCGGCCCGTGCGGGCCATCTCCGCCATCTCCGCCACCTCAGACGCAACCACCACATCCAACCAGGGCGCCCCCTCGACAGCAGACCAGGTGCCTCCTTCAGCCCACCACCAGAGCGTGCCGAGTGCGACCATCGCGCAGCAGGCGGCGGCCGTGGCGGCAGCGGCGGCCAGCGCCGCAGCAGGTGGCGTGCAGAGGCCAAGTGATCGCGGCAACGGGCCGAGCCTCAGCGCGCAGACGTCCTCTCGCTCCAGCCGAACAGCCCAGAGCCCCGGTACGCCAGGGCCGTCTGAGTGGTCGCCCATGACCAACCTGCCGTCGCCCGCCCCAGCTCCAGGGGGCCCGGCAGAGTCACCAGGTGGGCCCCCACGCCGCGAGTCGGGTGCTGGCCGGGTAGGCACGCCGGGGGGCGGCGTCCCCATCCCCGCACCTTCACCGCGCCCGCGAGTCTCCCTCACCCACCAGGGTTCAGCACCCGAGCCGAGCCAGACCCGCGTGGGCATGGCCTGGCAGCCGAACATCCCAAGCCCCTCCACTGCACGCATCCCCCATGGGAGCTTGAGCGCGGAGCAGGGGGGGTCACCCAGGCTGTCAATGCATGCGCCCGGGGCAGCCGTCTCACCTCAGGGTGCACAGCAGGCCGACGGCGCGTGCGAAATCGCGCCTGACACGTTGCGTGCAGCAGCCAGCGAGCATGCAGCTGTGGCGGCCGACCGCGCGCAGGCGAACGGCCACCACGCCAGCACCTCTGGCACCAACTCGCACTGCTCGGATCAGCAGCAGGCAAACGGGCGGCACGACGGGAGCGGCACGGATGAGTCTGGCAGCAGCAGTGGTGGCCGCAACAACGGGGCGCTGGTCACCGAGGCGGCTGCCGAGTCTCAGTGGGTGCTCAAGGTACGGGCCAATGGTGGCAGCAGCGTCTACGAGGAGCAGAGCCCTCGCTTCCCTGGGGTTAAGCGGGTGGTCGAGCTGGCAAATGGCAACCTGGGGTCACGCGGCTCGGGCTCACCACGCGTGCGCCACACCGTGGGGCCCGACAGCCTGAACGGAGGCCGCGCATCGTCTGAGTGCGCATGCCTAAAGGGGACCGGCTCCAGCCTGCACAGCGGCGGAGATTCGGCGCATGGTGAGAGGCAGCGGGTCATGGCCTCACGGCACTGCCTGACTGCTGCTCGGGGCGTGGGATGCTCTTGCTGTGCTACACAGGGCTGTGGCTGCTGCCAGGCTGCGTCCCCCCTGGCGTTTGGCTTGTGGACTACTTGCTTGCATGTGGTTGGTTGCATCCGGCGAAGCGTGGCTGACGTCCTTTCCAACACATGTGTGCTTGTGTCTGCCCGCAGAATCGGAAGCGTGCGTGGCAAGCCTGGCGCTGCCTACCAGCGTAGGGTAGATGGATAAGCAGGGCCTCTAGCAGGCATCCTGATGGAGGCATGTCCTCATTACTGTACAGGGGTGTGTGGGCCCTGGGCCTGCACACGGCCATGGGGGCAATGACCTTGTTTGGGCAAGTGCCCAGTTGTTTGCGCAGTGATGGGCTGGTGTTTGAGAACATGGGGAGGGGATGCAGGGCCATGGTAGGATAGGGTGCAGCTGTTGTGCAGCGCGCAGTGCGCACTGTTACTGTTACTGTTTGTACATAATCGAGTGGGTCGTGGTTTTTTGATGGTGTGGAGATGCTGGATCAGACAGGGTCGTGGGGGTCCTGAACTTGCAAAGACGAACCAGTACGATGTCAAACAAAGCATGGTTTGTCTGGCCAGTGCCGCATCCAAGCGCCCAGCTCAGGCTGCTGGTGCCTCAGGGGGGGCGCCCTGCAGATGCAACTTACATGGCTCGACTCCACGCGTTACACAACCCTGTGTGCTTGCAGCTCTGCCTGCAAGCTGCCGGCTTTTTGACGCCAGCCACTGTTTGGGGTGCACGGCTTGGTAACCAGGTGGTTGTGGAAACAGGCGCCGTAGCGGCGAGAACCACGTGTGGGATCCTTGGGCCACCTCACCAACGCTAATAATGCAAAAATACACCACGTTGTAATGAAACCCAGGGTCTTGTAGCCAGCCGGCCGGGATGTTCAACAAACACACAACGTACTGTACCTGCTGCAGCTGTACAGCAGACTATCCAAGCAGCCCAAAGCAGTTGTCAAGTCAGGAGTCAGGAGCAATTACCAAAGTCAGCTCTTGGCCACCTTGCGTTTCTCAATGGCCATGGTCTCGGGGCACTGCATCTGCTCCCAGCTCACTGCGCGCATGGGCACGCCTGCCAGGCTCTTGGCATACACCACCCCCAGCTCGTTCTTTGCTGTCGTCAGGTAGTAGGATCGTGCATCCCCCAATGACAGAACCTCAGCGCGCACCAAGTCCCCTGGGCGGAAGCAGTGCTGCATGACGATCTTGTCGATCTCAGTGGCCCGCACATCCTGTTGCCTGCATGCAAAAGGCCAGGCGAGTACAGCAGGGGGTGTTACACTGCTTACACAGTAGTTGGTTGATGAGCATCGCGCTCAACGATGAAAGGATGCTGTCCAAGTGGAGAGCTGGAGGCAGGCTGCGCAGGGCAGCAGTGCAGTTGGCAGCGGGTAGGCTGGCACCCTCAACTTTTGGCTATTAGGCACACTCATCACAGTCACGAAACCTACACAACTGATTTTGGCACAGCAGCAGGTCGTGCAGTTGTGCTCACCTGATGACACCCCTGAACTCCTGGGTGAGGGCGTGCGGACCCACACACAGAATGCTGCAATTGGCTGACGTCTGCTGTACCCGTGTGATCTGCAGCAGGGGCAACGGCGGGGCCACGTAAGGATGAGCCATGTCCAGCAGTTATGATAAGGATGTGCCTCCATTGCAGCTGTGCTTCGGTGCAGACCAGCAGTCAGCTTCGGTACAGTCAGGGCCGTGGGTCTGAAGCCATAGCACTCGTGTTCCCAGAACTTAACTCACCCTGGCAGTGACGATGCTACCTGGACGTGGCACTACTGGAGAGGCATCCGTGGACAGCACCTCAAGGATGGGCCTCTGCAACAGCATACCGCAGTGTACAAGGCGTGGTCCATGAGCCCATGTGGGCATCCAGCTGGGTCCATGCGCCGCCATGCAAGTGGAGACATGTATGCATGGGCTGGCCCAGAAGCTGCGACTCACCCCACTGGGGCTGGTCTCCCCTTCCTCTCGCACGCCAGCAACAGACGCGACGATGTATAAACCGTCTCGGATGTATGTGCCCTGCCCAGCCACATACTGGTCCTGCGCAGCCAGAGACGGCAAGTTTTGTAAACTGCGATCCATGAGCGGAAACAGTTTGGGAGGTGGACGGCGCACCGTGGTGGCAAGTGTGTCTCCAGGGCAAACAAACAAGTCCATAGTATAAAGCTAGAGGTGGCCTACTCAGAGCTTGCCATTGAAGATTTGGCGGGCACATATTAGGGTGCTAGGGTTTTGAAAAGCATCGTGCTTGATGGGGTTCCGGTCATTGTGCACACAATTGCCGCAGGATCAGTGCTCCCTAGAAGCTAGTAGGCATACTATGGGACGCCGTGCCAAGAAATTGCCCCTTCCCGATCTTCCTGACGATGATGATAGCCTGCTTGATGACTGGAGTGACGATGATGACTCTGAATGGTTCATGGATGGTGGCTCGGAGCTTGCGGCCATTGAAGAAGGAGACGAGGAGGGCGAGGACGAGGCTGCCTCAGGTGCGCATGCAACGTCGGACACTGCTTCGGATTGTCTTTGCTGCTTTGTTGATGCACAGGTCTACAGGACTGCAACATGACGCAACATGGCACACTATGCATAATGTGCAGGACTTGGCGAGGCGCTGGGCTCAAGCAATGCCATGCAGGCAGCAGAGCCAACTGCTGCCGCATCTGCAGCAGCCTCTGCAGCAGCAGCTCCTGTAAACACAGAGCATACACACTGTGTGGATGCACAGCGCACGCATGCTGTTGCCCTTGTGTCTGCTGAGCCGCACGCGCCCAGCACAAGCAGGCAACGCAGCCATATTGTCACATACAAGGGTTCTGCTAGTGCACCCATCCGATGCACCCTGGAGCAGCCAGCAGCCTCAAGTGCATCGAGCTCAGATCTGGATGGTGCAATGGATGTTGAGACCGAGGACAGGACTGAGGATTTAAGCTGGGAGGCTACAGACCACTGTGATGCCAACTCCCATGTGAGCTGCAGTGACAACTCAGCTGGGGAGACAGATGAAGGCCCTGGGCACCTAGAAGCTCCAGCAGCTGGCTCCTTCTTCAACCCCTTCTCACTCCTTACGTCATCAGAAGAC
>BDCZ01000216.1:0-78827 GCA_001662365.1 Chlamydomonas applanata | reverse complement strand
GGGGGGGGGGGGGGGGGGGGGGGCGAGGAGGAGGAGGCTACACACGGCATATGGTGTGAGGAAGAAGCGGCGGAGAAAGAAGAGGGGAGGGAGGAAGAGGAGGAGGAAGGAGAAGAGGGAGAGGAGGAAGAAAAGGCAGAAGAGGAGGAGGAGGAGGAGGAGGAGGAGGAGCAGCAGGAGGAGGAGTGGAGGAGGGCTAGGGCAGCGGCCGAGGCAGAGCACCTGCTCATGGAGTTGGTGCAGGCTGCCAATCCAGAGTCCGGTGCTGCTCAACAGCTTCAGCCGCTGACAGCGCTCACAGCCTCCTCCTCCGATCCATTGGGCAGCCAGCAGCCACTTCATGCATGGACGACGTCAGCTGCTGCATCACAGCAGCCGGCACACCTGCTGCACGCTTTCCAGCATGCGGTCACGGCAGTCCACAGCAGAGCGGCACCAGATGAGCTACACCCGTTGTTGAATGAGACGTTCGCATCACTGCACGATGGTCACTGGCCTGGCCCTGCTGCAGCATACACGCGTGTCCCCCATGAACCCCTGCCACCAGCTGAAGCGTGGGCCCCCATGCAGTCGCCATCACCGGGCCTGATGCAGGACGCCGCACCATGGTCTGGTGACCGCATGAGCATCGCAGTGGCCCGTGTTGAAGCACAGGCGCTCGCACTGCGTCTGGAGGAACATGCACGGTACGCGCGCGCAGCCACTGCAGCGGCTGCAGTTTTTGGTGCTGCCGCTGTAGGTCCCGCGGATATGACCAGCAGTGCACGGCGGGCTGCCGCTGGACAGCCAGACCCCTCATCCGCGGCAGCCACTCAAGAGCTCCAGGCAGGCCCCCCGCGTGTGTTTCCTACACGGCCAGAGCCTGAATACGCCACCAGCCAGGGCGCAAGCAACAGCGGGTTGAGTGGTAGGGGCGGCAGCACAGCAGCAGAGCAGGGCAGCTGCAATTCCGGAGCAAACAGGGTTGGCAGCAGTAGCCCAAGACAGGCTGCAAGCAGTGGAGAGGACGAGGAGGAGGGGGATGAGTGCTGGATCTGCCTTGGCACAGTGACCCCCACCAGCTTCGGAGGCCATGCAGAGGACATGGCTCTGATTTCACCCTGTGGAGTGTGCCGTGGCGGCGTGGGCGGTGTGCACATGGGCTGCTTCCGCAAGTGGCTCTCCTCCTCATGGTCCCTGTCCTGCGCCAACTGCACGCGCCCTTACACCATGTGCGTTTGCTGCTGCTGCTGCTGCTGCCGCTGCTGCTGCTGCTGCTGCTGCTGCGGTGCTGTTCTGCCTTTGTTGCATAAACCTGGGGTCGGCGCTGCAGGCTCGCTGCACTGCAGTGGCTACGACTTATGAGTCGTTGCAGAGGGCCATCGAACTTGTATTGGTTGCATGCACTCCTCTGGCAGTTCTGCGGGCATGCAGTTCGTACAGCAAAGACCATTTTGTCTGCAACCTGTGGGGCCCGTTGGGTCCGGAGCCTGATGCAAGTTCTAACTGGTCATGACATGTGCCCTGACATGAACCTTGGGCTACAGGGAGGTGCTACATTCAGTGCCAGAGGCGCGCACAGTCCTGGACGCTCTGCCTGTGTCAGGCGACCCCTCCAGCTGGCGGGACATGTACCCACCTGGCACAGAGGTGGGTGGTGGTGGTTGCAGACGGTTGCGGGGTGGTTACGAGTGGTTGGGGGCGGTTGCAAGTGATTACTATGAGCCAAGCGGGTGACGCAGCAACTGCGGCTGCCAGCGGCCATGCATATGTGGGTATCTGCAGCTGGATATGCCTCCCACAATTTCGTTCAAAGGCTCTCAGCTCTGTTGCAGAGGACTGCAACGGTGCCCGCTGTGCTTGTCACTGGCACACCCAGTGCATCGCCGGCTGTATGCCCTTTAGCGTTTAGCTGAACCATTCGTGAACCACCTGAACAACTGAACATCGCGCATGCGTTCGTGCTGGTGTGTTGATGTGCAGGTGGAGGTGACCCTGTCCAGTGGTGCACGGCTGGTGACCCCTGCAGACGGCTACACCATGCCTCAGCTCATGCGCGGTATCCGGGGACTGGTGGATGATCTGGCTGCAGAGGGAGGCTGGGGCAGCCCGGGCCAGCTGGCAGTGGTGGGCGTGGCAGTGCGGCAGGGCAGGTGCGGCCACGAGCACGTTTGATGATATGTGTCTGTGTGCAGCTGGAGCCCAGTTGCATGGTGTACGGAGTTGCATGGAGGTGTTCGGAGCTGCATGCCCGCCCTTCCCCACCTGTCTGTCTGCAGTGCGTGTCCGCTGGACATGTTTTGCTCAAATTCATGTGTTCATTTGCCTGACGAGCCTTGTGGGTCAGCATGTGCAAATACATTTTGATACGTTATGCTTGTACAGTCATCCGGTATTGATGTGCATCCAGTTTTGATACTGATCTGCGCCTCAACTTGTACCGCCTGATGTACCGCACAGCTACCGTGACGCGTACCGCGTGTACAATGACAGCCCTGCTCCGTGGGACGTGGACGAGGATGACGATTACTACGGCGAGGATGAAGATGAGGGGGATGGGGGCAGTGAGGAGGATGGGGAATGGTGGGATTACGCAGGTCCCCGCCGGGGGCCATCCGCCCCAGAGATGCGCCAGCATTCGTTCAGCTCGCAGCGGCGCACACAGTCAATGGGATCCGGGGCCACAGCTCCGGGCTATGGCCGGGGCGGTGCGAGTGGTGGGGCCGGCGGGGTGCCGTCTGAACCCCGCAGCCAGTCGGAACGGGTGGAGCAAACAGGCAGGAGGCTGGAGGTGCTGGAGCACTTGTTGGCCAGGGCTCGGTCCACAGAGCTGCAGCAGTACACAAATAGCATATGGGCTACTGCAACCACCAGCACTTTCGTTCAGCGCACGTACGATACTATGGGGTTTGCGGCCTTGTCGGCGCAGGAGTATATGCAGATGCGTGCGCATCAGTGGGAGGCTGCGGCGGCTCAGCGCGTGCAGCACGTGCAAGCTGCGAGGGTGCGGCAGCGCGAGCGTGTGCGTGAGGTGCGGCGCGTGCAGGAGCAGCAGCGCCAGCAGCAGCAGGCCATGCAGCGGCAGGCAAGCCGCAACAACAGCGGGAGCCGGCACATGCAGAACCGGGCGGGCGGCAGGCGCCGTTGCTGATAGATCCTGTGAGTTGTGTGACTCCGGGCATCGGCAGCCATAGCATTAGGTTGCGTAGCATGAGGTGGCTTGCGACGGCAGATAGGAACCGTACCCCATGCGCGTGGGGGCTGGTTATTGAGGAGAGCTGGTCGTGTAGGGAACTGATGGTTTCCAGGGTGGGACCTGTGTAGTGTCATCAAGTGTCATGGTGTTTGAAACACTTGAGCTCTTGGGAAGGCTTCACCATTGTATACTTGTATAGATTTGCAGCTAGGTACAGCTGCTGGCTGCTCGGTGAGTGTCCTGTATGTATGATATAGCAACACAGCTGCAGCCTTGGACCCTGCAGCGCTGTACTTATACCGATCTGTAACCTGATGCTCTCTTCTTTTTGTAAACTTTGAGTGTGTTTTCTTCCTTCGGCTTGTGCATGTGTGTGTGCGTGTTCTGCAATGTTTCTCGTGTGTGCGTTTGGGTGAGGGGTGAAAGGGGCCGCCGGCAGGTGGGCCGAACTGTCACTGGTACACAAGCAATACATCAGCATTCAGATTGAAGCACTTGTCTTCGCCAATGGCTGTGCAGTTGTATGATGGGCCTGATGGCTGAAGAGATCTGTACCGTCGTACACGCATCACTGCACACGGCATGTGCCGGTGTATGCACTTCACATTCGGCAGTGGCTCCGGTTTGTAACAGGAGCGCCGTGTAACAGTAGTACGTACCTTCCCAATGTACGTCATCAACCCCCCTTTGACTTGCTGACTGGATTTATGTATGCCTGTAGTGCTTTGACAGCAACCAGCTCACAGCCCAGCAGCTCCCTTGTAACAGGGCAGTCCACAGCAACCATAGTGTGACCCTCACCGCCCGCAGCACACTGCCCCTGGGCCTGTAGCGCGAGCTGCAGCTGCAGCTGAGACAGCGGTGGAAGCACAGCCGCAGTCAGCTCTCCACCATACAAGCAGCCGGTGTCAAGTCCAGTGGCGAACGGTAGCAACTGCAGCTTCCTGCGGCCACCAGCAGCACAGCACGATTGGCACTTGCGCCGAAACAGTTTTGGTTGTACTACCCACATACTTATCAGCTTGCGTTAGTACAGCCGCACTGCCCATGCTGGTGGACGTGGGAAGAAACCGCTGCATGTCGCCTGGCATGGGCCCTGCAGTGGCGAGTCTGGTCAAGCCACACCTTGCGATGAGCAACCAACCTCGCAACAAGCCAGTCCGACCTATGCACCCAGTTGCCGGTCCAGCTACTCATAGCAGCAGCAGCAACAGCAGCTACTGCTGAGCATGTACAGACGAGCAGCAGCAGCTGCAGGCTGCTGCTGCTGCTGCTGCTGCTGCAGAGCGTGTACAGACACATGCAAGCCATGCATGACATGCGACCAGCCGCGCACCGGCGTGCATCATGGCCGAAGAAGACATGCTCCGGCCCAGGCCAAGACGCTGCCCAGGGGCCTCCCTGGTCCAATGCCTCACTGGCCACCCACTGGCCATGGCTGGGACTGTGTCTATTGCCTGCGCCATCTTGAGCACCGTTGATGCCATCCTCATCCTCCCTGCTGGTTTGGCTGTCGCCTGGCTGCTGATGCTCCAGTTGGACAGCTGACTCCTGGTGCCCCGTCTGTCCATTTTCCTGTGCTGCGCTGACTGGACTGTCGGGCATGCCGCTCTGGCCCCGCCGGACCATGTTCCGCATGCATAACAGGTCGTGCAGCTTTTGTTGTGCCAGCAGCTGCGCTAACCTGTCATCGTTTTCAGCAGCTCTGCCCGTCATTGCATCACTACCTGCTGTGTGGGTAGACAGCTGTGGCAAGGTCCCTGCTCCAAGCCCATTAGGTGGAGCAGCTGGCACCACACCAGCGTGCACAATGAGTGATCTATAGTCTCGCAGGTGGATGCTGAATGGAAGCTGTTCCAGCAGTTTGACATCTTCCGGCTCCATCTCTTTGACCCAAGCTTGGGATTCCTTCAGGATCCCCTTGCCATGCCGCCACTCCCTCCACGCGCGCAGCTGCGGCCACATCACAATGCGAGGTGCCTTTCCAGCGGCAGGTCCCAATCCTCCCATGCGACAGTGACCGCGCTGTCCGAAGGTACCATGCTGTGGCGACCATGCCAGCACCTCAGCGGCTGGTGCACCAGGGCATACAGCATAGTGTAGCAGGGCAGCACGCCAGTGCATGCGTCAACGAGGACAGGTGTGAACCAGCAGCTGACTCTGTGACGGAGCTGCGCAAGGCCGAGCATACAACATGAGTACACAATAACTCACGCAGTGGTCATCATGATTGCCTCGCACGGCATGTGCCCCGAGGGACCGCACAGTGCGCAGCACGCTCACGGAGGCGGGGCCCTGTAGAGCACGACGGCGTGGTTGCAGACGGGCAGCTGGGTGTCAGTCCATAACAGCAAACATCAGCGCATGCACACCGCATGCTTTGAGGTGCATGTGGGCGCGGGCCATGCAAGCAGAACAAGCCCAGTCGTCCTGGCCAGCTCTGCACTCCCAACTACGTCTCACCTTGTTCACAAGGTCACCTGCGAATATAAGATTATCTGAGCTCTGGTCATACTTGAGTTTGTCCAGCAGCAGCAGTAGCTCTTCATGGCACCCATGCTGCAATCACCATGCACGCTTGCAACGTTATCGCATCATGCAAGCGCACAGCAGGCTGCTTTCCGTTGGCAGGCTTCATGCCATGCATGCACCAGACAACCACATGCCGATGGGGTTGCCCATACAATGCCGTGCATGCGGAGCATGTGCATTATAATAACACTCAAACAGCAAGACAGCCCTGGCCTTGAACCACGCAGCTTGCACATGGGGTTCTCCATGGCAGAGCATGAGCAAGCATGACAGCCAGCCAATGCTCACCACATCGCCGATCACGATCAGTCGCCCTGACTTCAGACTGCTGAGCACGACGTGCACTGCCTTAGGCAAGGGGTTACCGTACGGTGTCGTATGCACGTCTCTGCGGCCTGCTGCCCGCATGCGCCAAGCAGGCTTGCGCAGCACATGGAGCGCGCGGTACACCAAAGCCATGGCCATAGCCAGCAAGCCTCTCATCACGAGCATGAAGTTCCAGCCTCCACGGAGAGGAGAAGTCCAGGGCCTCACCCTCATTGTTTTTACCCTCCGCAGACAGGGCATGTGTTGTGTGAGAAAGAGACAGGGTGGATTCGAACCACTCGCACCCGGCACATCGGCACGGGGCGCCCCTCCATTTAGGGCCCGTCCCACCCGCACAGGGCCTTCCACATTGACGTCTCCTTCCACCGCTTCCACCTCCAGCTAGATGGCGGGGTGCTTGGGCAGGTGCACCTCAGCCCCCTGCTCCGTGATCCATGACTGCCGTACGACAGTCACGCCCACGGAGCATGCGCGCTCCCCGGCATACTTGATCGTGGTCTCGTATGTCTTGTTGTGGTTGTAGTCACGGCCGTCATTCAGTACCAAGCCTCAAAGGAAAGGGCGCTGATGATGTTTCTGATTATGTTTGCGTGCACAATTCGTGGACTCTTCCATGCTTGCGGCGCAACCTCGCGGGCCTCCCCTGGCCCGGAGCGTGCCTTGAATAGGAGGTAGGAAAAGGTGCCCGAGGACATGCTATGAAAGACCCCCGCGTCACCCCGGCCCTACGCGGCTGCGTCGCTCAGCCTTGGTGCCGAAACCCCAGCCCTGCTGGTGCCCAGCCGGCCCTGGCTGTCCCTGGGGCGGAGCGCCCACGCAGCATGCACACTGCTGCAAGAAAACCTTGCAGCGTGCGCAGCATGCGTCACCTCCATGCTGCTCACGTGTGCGTGCTCCTCAGCGCATGGGCATGCCTCCTGCATGCAAGCCCCCCCACATGCACCGCTGCTTCCTCTGTGCATGCCGTTGTGCACAGCAGACCCTAGCCCCTCCTACTGCGGCGCCTACCTCGCTCTGTTGCACACATATGCTCTGCGACCCTCACGTACATAACTTTGCCTGCCCCCTGCTGGCATGCCTGATCCTTTCCATACCTGAAGCACATGCCCCAGCCCCATCGCCTCCTTTGCATCTTGCATGCATGCACAACGCCCTCCCCCACTGCACACGCACACGTGCTGCCGCCCACCCACATGACGATGCCCTCCATCCCCCTGATTCCCTTTGCTGTGCTCTGCATGCCACGGTCCCGTTGTTCGCGGCGGCCTTGCTGGCATGCAAGCCTGCACCGTGGTGTTTCACCCGCTTGCGAACCCCAGCAGGCATGCAAACCTGGATTTATGCGGCAGGGAACGCGTTGGGGAGGCTGGGCGCGCGCGCAAGCGCGCGCCCTGGTGGGGCCCCAACGCGTACTGCCCTGCAGCATGCACCCTTCAGGGCTGTGCACTGCCTGGGCTCAGGCTTGCGTGCGCTTCCACAAACACATGAAGTTTAGTTAAGACTCCCTTGAGGGCATTGCGCACGCCAGCTGCATGCAAGCCTCCATACAAGCCCCTGAGCATGCCGTTGTGCACAGCAGTCATCAGCCCCTTCTACTCCTGCCCCGGCCCCACATAACCTGCGACCCTTGCACGCTGCCCCTGCTTGCATGCCTGATCCTCTCCAAACCCCTCCAGGCACAGTGATGTGCAGCTGTGCCCCACGAGGCCTGCAGCCCATGACGCCGTCTGTGACCCTGTAAGAAGGAGGCGGGACGCGCAGCCTTTACTTGTGGGTCCCAGGAGGGCCACCAACTGAAACGGCAGCAGGATGACTGAATGACTGAACATAACAGGCCTCTCATCTTTTCTCACTTGAGACTTTTGATAATCCCGTCCGCAAGTGGCATTTACAGATGCTTAAAAATGGTGAGCTGGAGCATATTGAGCTCGTGTATCATGCTTCATTTACACAGGGTCCTCACAGCGGCTCGTGCACACGCAGGGCAACCCATATCTCATCTTGTACAATACGGCTTTATGTGGAGCATGGTGCGAGTCAATCTCAAAGATCTGACAATTAGATCAAACCTAACCCGCCCTAATCGGTGGCCTCGGGTTACTGCGCAGGGGTTACGTGCTGTACCTAACGATACAGACGTATTTCCTTAACCATGGAAGCACTGCGGATGTGTACAAGGCACGTAACACCATGGGCACTATGGGTGGCCAGTCATGGGAGCGTGCATGCTGTACTTCAGGGTATTAGTGGGGCACCTGCGGCACGCACACAGCGGCACGGCGGTAGGCTCCTATGCCACACAGCCTTTCAGTTGTCTGCTGCAGCATCAGGGACGGGCGGCTGCAGCAGCAACAGCAGGATATGAGACGGGGGCAAGCATGCAGCAATTCTGGAGTGGCTGTGCTGAGCCGGTCCAAGATGCATGATGGCGTCAGCTGCGCGCACACCAAGCAGGGGCAGCGGCAAAACCAGCCTTGAGAAAATGTTTCTTGCTGAAGCCGCTTTGTGAGACGAGCCACCCTACTTTTGGGTGGCGCAAGCCAGCCACTTGCGTGCACAATGCCCCGTGGTGCACCGGCAATCCAGCGCTGTATGGGCGTGCACTTTGCTTCACGCTGCTGTGCCATGCTATGCTGTGCTGTGATGCACCTCAGCATGTGCTGTGCTCCTGCAATGAGTGCCCACAGGCAGTGGAGCTGCCACTCAAGATGGCCCAGACAGCAGCCATCCTGGAAGTGGTGCACAGTGCGATTGGCATCGTGCGCTCACCTGTCATGATCACAGGTGTGCATCTTTGTTTTGTCCAAGGTGCTTGGGCTGCGGGTGCTTGCTAAACATGCACCAACTGTTCTCACCTGAGGGGTGTGGGGCTGTACACGAGGCAGGTTCAAGGCCGTGGGGCAGATTAATAAGGCTGTGGGGCAGGCGCCATGGGGCCGTGTGGCTGTAATGTGCTGTGTTGTGTATACATGCTGCAGCTGCTGCGGGTGCGGCGCCTCACCCAAGGCGCAGGGCCGCGTGCATTGTGGGACTACCATACCATGCACACGCCGCATACTCTAGCTTTTGTGCTGATGCCTTAGCTGTGTGGATGGCGCCCGCCCTGCCTGTCCACCTGCTTACAGCCATGCAGGTGGCGTCACGGCTTTGGGTGCTGTGGGGTGTGATCGTGCCTGTGGAGGGACCCACCACGCAGGGCGCCATCCAGCTGGGCAAGGTAAGCTAGATACCGCGTTGCAGCATCATCGGCATGTGATGACAACCTAAGGGTCCTTATTGTGTGCAAGCCAAGCCAAAGAGAAGGGTCGTGTGCGGGCTGTGAGTGCATGGCTGTGCAGCCAGTTCATTATGAACTCCACTGTACCACACCGGGACTGCTGCTGGCTTGTGTTTGATGTGACTGGAGCCAGGACGCAAGCGAGGGTTGCCCAAACCACTGGCAGCAGAATGGGTGCTTGGTTTCAGCAACGGCGCAGCTGGCTGCTGGTGCGTGCTGCAGGTTGGTGACATCACACTGCAGCTGAACCTCGTATCGCTGCTGGTAGCATGGTGCCTGAGCGAGGTCATTCGCTACAGCTTCTTTGCCCTGAAGGTGAGAGATCTCTTGCGGGAATGAGTGGGGATGATTGGTTGAGTGTGGGAAGGGCCGTTTGCGCTGGGAGCACGCTCATCACGTGTGCTCATGGGACTGATTGATCCAGTACCAGCTGTGCTGTTGTCTCAGCCACGTCCATTAGCCGTTGCATCCCATGCTGTTGTCGCCGCTGCACACAGGAGTTGCTTGGGTCTGTGCCATACCCCTCCCTTTGGCTTCGCTATACGGGCTTCATTGTGCTGTATCCCATTGGTGTGGCATCTGAGCTGACTATGGCATGGTTGGCCCTGCCCACCATCAAGGCTACAGGTGGGTGTGTCAAGTTCAGACCGGTGCATGTACTGTATACAGCAAAGCTGTTCAGCCAAAATAGACGAGAAGCTCTGCACGCTGAAACTTCTTATCAACCACTGAAGTGTGATAATCTCACTGCTCTTTGTGTCGCACCAGAGATACGCTGCTGTACCACTTTCCATTTACGATTTCTATCATTATGTTGGTGCACCCCATGCAGGCATGTGGAACTTGGAGATGCCAAACAAGTTCAACTTTGGGTTTGACTACTACTGGTGCTGCATCCTGGTCATGCTGACCTACCTGCCTGGACTTCCCCAGCTGTATGGGTACATGTTGGTGCAGCGCAAGAAGCAGCTCGGGGGCGGTGCAAAGGGCAAGGCAAAGCAGGCATAGGTGGGGGCCAGCGGTTGCTGGCATTCGATCGCACAGCTTGAAATTGTTGTAGCGCAGACAAAGTTGTGGGTGCTCTTCTTGTGGGGCCATTCTTGCATTACTGGTGAGGGATTGGAACACACGATTGGAACAGCTTGCGGCATGCTGTTCTGAGGCACCACAGAGCTGCTCTGCAGTATTGCCTGGTGGTTTCCAGTTGTGGTTGCGGATCAAGGCGGGGGAGTAATACCTGCAACCTGTACATCCTGTTAAAGGAATGAAGTTGATCGATGAATCGCCTCTGTGCGCCTCCACCTGTCTGACTTGCCTTGACTGCATGTACATGTGTCCTGTGCAGCTTTCTGCCACCCATGAGCCATATGTACTCAAACAGTAACCTTGGCGGCTGTGTTCTGGATTGTTCTGAAGTTGAACAATTCGCAGCTGCACATGCCTATGTGCTGCCATATATGTTGAAGCTGTGGATTTCATGACGATGTTGATTACCGTATGCACAGCTTTGCGCTTTGTATGTGCTGCATCAGCACTAGTGAAATCATTCACTCTGACGCATGGTAGTGCACCTCATCAGTACCGCCTGTTGTACTGCCTGTTGTACTTTTCTCACCCGACTTGGCGGCAGAGTCATCGGCATTCTGGGACAGAACGACGCTCCCAAATATAACGTTGTGTAAAGTTTGACCAACAACATGAACCATGGCTAGGAGATCGCAAAAAGGTTCTATAGTTGACGGATGGAGATCAGCTGCGCCATGGCAGAAGCGAAACGCTATCGTTGCCGTCTTAGTTGTCGTGTGGTCGGGTGTGTTGATTGTAAGTGTCAGGGCAGGCATGGAATTGATGTTGAGAGCGGATGCCGCATGCAGTTGACAAGTGGCCAGAAAGAGTCCTGCCAGCAACAGGTGCATGCACTCGCACACTGTTCAGCATGCATGCGTGCACACAATGCATACTGCCCCAGCCATGCCCAGGTGCCATCTGCCATGCAATGGTCTGCTTGCAGTATGACATGAGCACTCTGAAGAAGGATGATCGGCTCAGAGAGAAATTGAAGCTTGATGACCCGGACACCCCAACCCTAGGAACCACGTGAGCAGGCGGAGTGGGGCTGGGCAGTGCCTGACGTGCTGTCTCGTTCCTGCATGCACGTGCCTGCTGCTCACCCTTCATAACACATCCGGTAAATACACCGTATCGCACAGGCCAAGACCTTGGGTTCTGCGTGAACAGTTGCATGCATACAGTAACAATGTGTGCGCATGCGTGCCTGTCTGTCATGCAGGTGGCGGCAATGGATCAACAGCAAATTCCGGAAAGAGGAGGACTATTGATTATTTTATGGATCAAGTACAGACCCAGAAGCTCACTTTCGTCTGCCACAGCTGAGGCTGGGGCAGGGAGCACAGCCAGTCAGTGATGGGCTGATGCAAGTCAGGGCAGCGCCAGTGCCAGCTGCAGTGGTGGGGCCTGCGCCGAAGCCCGCAGCCAAGGCCGTACCAGCAGCAGTACTAAAGCACAAGCTGCAGAAAGGGGGGCTACATGTGGCAATTGAGCACGCACACTATATGTGGCTTCTAAGCTCTGTCTTGAGCTCAGCTGGGAACATTCAACCGCACCTGTTGGCTGCAAGGACAGCTCATCACGGTTATGTTGACCGTAGCACGGAGGCCATATTGAGCAGCCGTGTATGTTCAACTGCATCGTGGCTCATTGCCATCTGTGCACATTACACGTGTCAACTGTTCTTTGTTAGCGTGAGAGGCCATTGAACTCATGCTCTTGCAGTCACTTCTCGTACCTAGCATGCAGATCAGTTGTTATGAACTTATGATCACATTTCATCTTGCCTGATGTGGTACACTTCTTCTCACCCCACCTCTCAATCAACCTCAATCGGCATGCAAAACCATTCTGATCCGCAAGCAACAGGCAGCATTTGCAGCTGCCCCAGCTGCTTGCATATTGTTGTGCATAACCCACTAAGGAACTACAACTGCAAAATTTGTTTGAGAATGGCACAGACACCACACATTCTGCAACGCAACTCGTCATCCTCGTGCACAGGACAAGTGTACTGCTGCCCACAGCAACAGCCATCAAGATAACCAAACCACCACGTTCACCAAACTGTTGTTCACATATCAGGCACACCACCAGCCACACCCGCAACAATACACAACAACACACCGCTTTCACCTCACGCGTTGTCGTACGGCTGAATCTTGTGACAGCGCGGTGCACCCGACACACATGCACTTGCTGCTGGACCCCCTGTCACCGCCGCGCCGCTGTCATTGGCAGTCACTGCCGCCACAGCGCCAACCGTTGCAAACGCGGCAGCAGCCCGCTTTGTAGGGCACTGGCTGAAACATGGTGAGCTGAAGGCCTCATCGGTGGTTTGAGGCCCTGGGGTCTTACCAAATGTGAACTGGCAGGAGAAATCGTCGTAATTTGGGGTCATGGTGAGCGGGAGGCCCATGTGCTTGGCAAAGAACTCCTGCAGGCGACCAATAGCGAGGTTGCATCTGTTGGACTCAGCTGTGTGTACCCGAATGTCAGCACACTGTATGATTTTAGCATGGCTCAAGCTCTTGGGCTGTGGTCCACTCGATCGGGCCCTCCGGCCATCGGGCACTGCCCATGAGGCTAACAGCACCCCCCATGAGGCCAACAACAAAAAACACCCGAGGCAAGCACCAATACCAGTCAGCCAGATCTTGATATCTATTCAGGTCACCGGCTCCAGCATGGAGGTACTGCTGTGGGACGCTAGTGTGATATCACGAGTAAGGGGGATCATCCTGGCCTAGCAACCGCCCCAGCTCCATTCATGAATACCTGTGTCGGCACCTTGCAGCTGTTTACGCATACAGATGCGCAGCCAGCCTGCTCCAGGTAGCGGCACCTCTCCACCTTGACGCCATGTGCCTCAGCCATCTGCGCGACGTGCGATGGTGTGGTGTGTTAGTTACGCAAAACCAAGGGGCAACAGGTGCGCAGCTGCCGACAGCAGTGTGGGCCGCACTCCCAGGCATGCTGGCACATACACGTGAGCAGCAAGCGCGTGTGCATGTGTGCAGTGATTGTCCCCATGAGCTGAGGACCAGTGGCATAACATGAGCCGCTGCAGCAACCGCACCTGCCCCCCGTCAATCTCCACGTCATTGACCTTGCATGGGCCCATGAGCCACTGGCACGTGAGCGCCGTGGCGAGCGCGTTCATCTTGCAGGAGAGTGCGGGCATGGGCTTGGCAAACAGGACCTGCCGTGCCACAACGTGCAATACGACATGATCATACCCTTCAGCAGCAGTGCCTTAAGGCCAGCTCTGCAACGGCGCACACCATGGCATGCAAGGTATCATGCATGCCACGGCAGCATGCATGCCACGTCACGCACGCATGTGCACCTGTGCACCAACTGGTGCATTCGCGAAATCCTATATCTGCACCTTGAATGCTGGCAGCAGCCACGAAGGAAACAGCGACACCAGGATGCCCACTGTGCGGACTTGTGTCTCGCGTGGCTCGCCAAACTTGGTGTTCAGCTTGCGGGTGAGGTCGATAATAGCCTGGTATCTGCAGCAGCGCGCAATTGCCATGAGGTGCCAGAAAGCAGGCTCTCAGCACCACGCATTTGGCGCCCTCTATTAAAAAAGCTGCATCGCTCTGATCCGCTTACCCTTTACTCGGCACGTCCTCGCCGATGGCCACCACCATCTTGCGGCGAAACAACCCCATGATTACTTGATTTAGCGGCTGCGCATCAATCGCGCTGTAATCCGGCTCCGGAGTACCAGGCCCTGCCTGCCTGTACGCTGGCCGAGGGGCCACCATTAGACCCCTGGGTCTGGCCCCCAACGCCCTATGAGCCTTCACGGCGGAGGGCGAAGGGCAGCGTGCCAGCATCGTGAAATCAATATGTGGGTCGGCGGAAAATTTGTCGTTGTGATGATCATTGGCCAAGCGGTGTAGTTTTGACTTGGAGGCTGACAGATGCACCACACTTGCATGGGGTACCCAGAACTGGGTGTTCGCTTGCTAGGACACCGGGCGGTTTGGGCTGCCGCAGTAACCAACCCCTGTGCTGAGCAGCCGCTCACACACCAGTCACCGGGTTCAGCTGCCAACTCTTGCATTTGTTGAAAGTTGGCGCTTCAGATCTTCACATTCTGCATGCACACCACCTATCTGATGCACTGATGGCACCACGAAGCACAGCCACAAGTAGCCAGCAGCATGCTGTATCAAGAAGTGCCAGCCATGCTTATGCGGTAGGCTAGAGCCTGCTTTGCCCCACACTGCAGACCAGCTGGAACAGGACACACCTCACCAGCGCTGGATACATCATGGTGCTCAGCATGCCTCGTGTTCCAAATTGGTACTGCCACACATAACTGTAGGACACCTGGCTGGAGCCATGAACTCCATTCCCCCTGGCTAGAAAGGGATGCACGACGCCGTGCGGGCCCATGCTAAAGCTGGCCGCCCAAACAGCGAGTTTGCAGTCCTGCAAGGCGCAGCGCAAGCGTGGCACGACGGCCATTGAAGCAGTGTCGTCCACTTGTTCAGGCCCCCTTGCCATGCTCCACCAAGACATCTCAAAATGTTGACGTATCTAGGCGTGTCTGAGGTGTGACGTGATAGAGCACAGACGTGCGGGCACGAGCACAGCCAGCAGTCCCAACCGTGCGAGCACCGCATCCTTCCCTGTTCACGCTCATGCACTTGCGTGTCATGTTCAGCCCCCAGAACTCACGGTCTGCTACAGATCCACACGAGCACTCCAGCGGGCCAGCAGATGATGGCAGTCAGAGCACCCACAAGGAAGCCTAATGTGGGGCCCACCACCTTGCACCTGCATGCGGCCATGTGCATGTCCAGCACGCTCATAAGCTGGCAGGCCACGGCACTGCTCAGCTGCTCCTAGGGAATCCGCCGCCTAGATAGAAGCACTGTAACAAGTTGTCCTAAACCTCAGTTGTTTCATGCACCTTGCCAGGCAGAACTGGGGGTTGCCGCAAAGCAGAGGATCGCTAACCAGGCCCACATGGCATAGCAGGCACAGCAAGTGGACCATGCAATCATAGCACGTCATCATCAGGCACAGGACAAAGCTTGCTGTCAAGCACGCTGCCACTTGGCTGCTGATGTACCCATCAACGGTGTCAAGACCGCAGCCCCCAGCCCAGAAATGCGGCAACATGTTCACCTGCAGGGGTTGTCAGTCGTGCCACACTCGCAGCAAATCACCTGAGGTTGAACCAATGCAGTTGTCACTTGTGACATGAGGTAAACAGCAATTGGTGTTGGAGCTGGCGAGAAGCTGCCAAGCTGGATCAGGTGCTCAAGTCTACATAGCTGGGGCATAGGGGACATAGCTGATCAACGAAGACGTTGCACAGGAGCAGCACCCTACCACAGGAAGGCCAGCCATGTGGGCTGCTCAGCAATACGTGGATATGTGGAGACAGGACAGACTGCTGGTCAGCACTCTGAGCTGTCAAGCCAAATCAACGCATGTCCACAGCAGCAGTGTCTGATTACAGCGCCTGTACAAGCAAATGAAATACAGCAAACAGTGGCCTCCGTGACTCCTCCACTCAATAGATAGCTTACTGTGTGACTGTGCGACCGCCTCCCCATCCCACTCTCACTGCTGCTTCTTGGTAGCTTTGCTGGGAGTGGCTGACCCCGACGCTGCAGGCATTGACCTTGCATAACGAGCATCCAGGTCCAATGCATTGACCAGATCCACAGTAGTGAATGCGCGCTTCAGTGCTGCCTTCAACCCCGCCTTTGTGTTGACTGGCACCCGCCCTGCCTCCTGCCCCTTCTCAAAGCATGCCACAGTAGGCAGCTGAGTGGTGGCGCTGGACAGATCTATCCCAAGCTGCTTGGCGACTGCAGGCCATGCGCCCACGTCCAGCTTTGTGAATACCTGGCATAACACATGAGGTGACAGCGTAATAAGGAGGCAAAGCTACAGGGCCCTGCATCAGCATGGCTGCTGCTGCATGTGCATACCTGAAGCATGCGTTCAAGCATGCGATGGAACATGAGCACCCCGCCCCCTGACAGTGCCTGCTGCACACCTGCTTGTCGGTTGTGTAGCGGTTGGACAGCTCCGCGTACAGCGGATACAACTGGCGGCACCTGTTGGTCCGTTGCAAAAACAACAGGTTTGGTGTCACCAGAGCATTGGCAGCTGCTCTATACGTAGTAATCCACATAATAATATAAGCCAAGCACTGTGGCTGTTCAATGTACACAGCATGCCAGCCCAAGCTGATCCACATAACAGGATGCGGTTCTTGTCACACCTTGAGTTCCAGCTGGCGTAGAAAAACACGATGTGTGCAATGTCGTTGTTGCCATTCATCAAGCAGCTCTCCTGATATGTCTGTGGGGTCAGGTTAACCACCTGCACTTGCAAATACGTCAGCATGAATGCCTGTTTGCGTGGTGAGCAGGATCTTTGCTGCTCGTGCATGTCCCTTCATCGGATGCGTCCTGCCGCCTTGCACGGCATTCAAGCATGCTTGCAGGTGTTGAGCGTTGTACTAGCACGCACCTGCTCTTCTCCTGTGTAACTCGGTTCGTTGAACACCAGCATTACCAGTCCAAGTGCCGCCATGTACTGGATGCCAGCTACCTGTGCAAGCCAGGCCATGAGCAGGGAGGCGATATGGATGGCGATCTTGCACATGCAACGCCCCCATGCAGGCAGCCATGCATCAAGAGCTGCATACGCACCGGGTCCGTCATGACCGTCATGATGGACAAGAAGAGTTGCGCAAATCCTAGGAGCGTGGCTGCCATGCCCTCCACCGTGCCCACACGATACATCCTCATCACGGCTGTCATCAGGATCGCCATGCCAACTTGCCCTTCTAAGGCCACAAACGTTGAAGAGTGCAGCTGGCTGAACGCAGTATTCCCAAAGTTGACTGGCGATTTGATGTTGATTTGATCATCTTTGTGCTTCTGCCTAAACAGATAATACGTGCCCAGGATGATAAGATTTGATAGGTAGTATTCAGAAAACAACGTGGTGGCTAGGCGCTTGGCCCAAGCCATCTTTTCTCGAGATTAGAGATCTTCACGGCTTTCAGGCTTGCTGGCAACGCGCAAACACGTGCTAAACCTGTTGTTCGCAAACCCTACGTACTGCAAAAACCTCCATCAGTGGTGCTCATGTACGCCAGGCGCTTGCCTGCCCGTGTGCCCGAACACTCAGTTGTGCTGTAATCTCCATTCTGTGAAGTCAAGCCTAGTGAAGATAGAGGAACCCTAGGTGCTGCAGAACGATGCAGTTCCTGCTCCTTGTGCTCCCTGTTGCCTGGGTTGTGTCAGGCGTCCGAGTATTTCCTGCAGCTGGTGTCCTAGCCCATGACGTGCAGGACTCGGCCTTCCCCAGGCACGTGCGCCACCTCGCGGCCCGCACCAGCTGCACACTGCGTTTATTTTCCTCTCATAAAAACCCAGTGCCACGCTCTCTCGTACAGGCCACCACACGGGGACGGCGCACGCATGGCACGCTGGCTGGCGCACACCACCAGCTGGGGCACGCTGGCAACGCTCGCGGCTGGACCTGCTGACTCGCCCATGCCTGTCGGGTGCGTGCGGTGGTCTGGCAGTGCTCAGTGTTCAGCTGCATGCCCACTGCGTGCACGTTGCGCATAAACCACACTGTACTCACAACATGTGAAAAACAAGCGTGTGTGAAACATACCACATCCACCAGCCCTGAAGCTGCTGAAAGTGCCACGTGGCTCACGGTATGTAGGGGGGTGGTGTCCCACAGCGACGGATCGGACAGCTGCCCATCTGGCCGCCTGTTCTTCTACCTGACCACGATGGACGAGCTCACCCAGAACATCCATGCCAGCCCAGCTGCATCCTTCACCGTGTCAGAAGCACAGCTGCCCCATGGCTGTGAAACACAGGACACAGAGGTGCGTGGGTGCGTCAGCTGTGAGCCGGTGGCCTGGGCTGGATACATATAATCCCTGCAGTCATGTCCCCCATAGCGGCTGACATGCTCTCAGCCCCATACCGCTGGCATGCCTGCAGCAGCGTTTCGCCTTCGTTACGAAACACGCGCAGCATGCACACACAACAGCAAACCATCAGCCACTGGCCTTAGGGTATGGGCTAACAAACCTGATCCAACCAACAGCTGGCCCCGATGCCCACGGCACTCCGATACCGACAAACATGGTCAGACCCAGCACTAATGGCCGTTATGGGACAAGTATACTAAATGCATGCGCACGGTCTCGCCGGTCACCGCACCGTTGAATTCACAAGCTTGATGTTCCCGTAGGACCCCACATGTGCGCGCGCGTCCTTCCTTGGAAAAATGTGTGAGGTCACACGCAAGGCGGACATGAAGTCGGCCAAGGCTGCACTATTCAGCCGCCACCCCCAGATGCGTGACTGGCCTGAGGACCACCACTGGGTCATGTGAGTGACACAGGCAGACCTGGAGACTCTGCAGGACTATGCAGGACATGCAGGACTGCATGCCAAGCGCGTTGCTGCCACATGCTATCTTACATGGGGCCACGCACTGACCTGCTTGTCACTCTGGAGCACTGGCTTGAGCAGCAGGTAGGCATGCCCCTGCCTGCTTGCATACATGCGTGCATGCATGCACGCCTTCCCATGGCCGTGGCAGTATCTGCTGGCCCACCGCGACATCGTTCTGACCTGCTGTCCCTTGCCTGATGCTGCTGCTGCTGCTCGTGCAGCTATGAGCTGCATGTGGACAAGGTACACCTGCTCGACTACTATGGAGGCATGAAAGTTATTGATGCAAGGGAATACTATGCTGCAGCGTTGGCGACAAGCAACAGCTGTTAGTCAGGTTGCAAGATAATTCCGAGATAATTCACGAGCATGAACAGAAGTCTGCTGAACAAGTTGCCGGCAAAGGCTTGCATGCAGCTTGCATGCCGGCGGGTAGCTGATATGATTGAAGCCTGAAGGTTGCACAACGACAGGCAGGAGGCAGAGAGGAGCAGGAGATGTTACATGTGCAGATCAGATGGGGCCTAGCTCTATCTCATTGGCATACGTACCTGCCACCTCGTCTGTTGTGGCGTGCACACATTGGCATGATATGTTCTGCAAGAAATCCCAAAATACACCAAGCATTTCATCGTGTCTGAACCACCATTGACGCCCCCAGCTGCTCGGTCAGCAGAGTCTCAAGGTGGGGTGTGACCCCACCCCAGAATGCCTTCAGGGCCACGTACTCTTCCACTGCTGCCTGGGTTGCCGCATCAGATGCTGCTGCCCGACTACCAGCACCGGCCACCTTGACAGCTCGGATCAGCAGGTTGCGTGGTGTGTGCTCCGTACTCACAAACTCCACGCAGTCCACCTACAGTCATCATAACGTTAAGTGTGTAAGACATTCGTTGCAGCATCCCAGGAAACCCAGGACTACAGTTTATACCTAGTTACAAAGACCCATGCAGACCCTTGAAACGCCGTGTTATGCAGGCAGCAGATGCCTGGCGATGACCAAACCACATTAGGATAAAGTGATCCTGTGCAGGTCCTGTGGCACTGAAAGCTGCATCCACATTGACATCATGCCTGCTACCATCAGCCAGTCATACTTGAGATGATGCCAGGGTGTAGCAGGCTTGGCACACATTGACCCACCTTGTAGCCGCAGATGCGCAGCAGCTGCGCGCGCAGCGTGTCGGTCAGGAGGTCCAGCAACCGCTGCCTCACAATGCCCTGCATTGGTGCACAGGACCGGCAGGCTTTAACACGCATGCCGATGGTGCTGGTAGGCATGCAAGCACACATGGTTCCGCAGGCAAACACACATGATTCCCGCAGGCAAGCGCACATGGTGCTGGCATACAGCGCTGGCACAACATGGTGCTGCACACCAACCCAAGTGTAACAAGCCAACATAGCACTGCTGCGTAGCAGAGACAACACTAGGGACGGACAGCATCCAAAGTATGGCCATCACTGTCGACACATTGGCCAGTTACATTGAACGGGTGCAACAGCTGCAACATGCTGACAATATCGCTGATACTTGAGCACCACGTCAGCAGACCTGCTTATACTCAAACTGAGTGGTGGGAGGGCAGCGCACCTGGCGCATGAGAGGTTGCATGGGACTGATGGCGCCCCCCTTGGCCCCTGCCAGCTGCTTGTGAAGGTGCTTGTGGCAGCAGGGCACGGCCATGATGAGGCTGGCACCCTGTGGGGCACAGGTGTTGACCAAGAGCCACTGTCAAGTCACAACACAAACTGCCTGTACCGCAGGAGTGTGCGCAGCTGCGTACAAATGGGTGGACACAGTGTCGATCTATCGGATATGGCGTGAAACGCATGCAGGCACTGGAGGATGGCTCAAGGAGCATCCCTCAGCACAACGCGCAACCAGCAACAATTCAGGCAGGACGGGAGACAGTACAGGCAGGACAGGCCGGGTTGAGGCACTATCGAGAGGTAATTGCACACAGTGTGTGTGGTGAGCCATGTGTGTAGTGTGCGTGTTAACAATGCCTTCCAACTAATACAGGAAATTTAAGCAACCAAGAAAGCAAGAAAGCAGCCGCCGAAAGCACGCAATAACGCCCCAGGAAGCAACGGATTCCTGTAGTACCACAAAAGTCCTTGTGACAAAGGTACCATAAAATACGGTTGTCATGTATCAGTATTGCCGCACCTGCCGCACACCCAGCGCCAGTGCCTCGTCGGTGGCCGTGTCACACGCATGCAGGGCGAGCACAATGTCTGGCGGAGCAGCTGGCTGGAAGCCGCCGATGGGCGCTGCAGTGAAGCGTGCCTGTTCAGGAGTCAGCCCCAACTCACGGCTGCGGGGAGAGAGCACATCAGGGAGCACACAGAGAGGGAACACATAGAGGCAGGGAGCACACATAGAAAGCACATGAGGCAGCACATAGAGAGAGGAAGCACACATAGAGAGCACATAAGGCAGCACATAGAGCGGGAGCGCAGAGAGAGAGCCCATATTGCATGCAAGCTCGGAACTAAGCTTCTGGCATTAATGGTATGTGGGGCTATATATATAGGAGGACCGGGGGTGCGCGAGCGGGTGCAGGTGCACAGGTTGGGCAGGGTGGGGTGTTTGTGGGCCAATCACATCTGTGCGCCAACTGCCGTATTGATGAAGGATGCATTGCTAGCTGTTGCAGCATAGTGCTGTAGTCAAGGGCAGCTCACGCGCACACCTGTACTTGTTGCTGCGTTCCATGAGGGCTGCGTTGAAATCCACACCTTCGAGGCTGGCTTCCACCCCCAGCACATGGTTCAGGTAGTGGTATGTGCCAAAGGTTAGGTGAGAGCTGCCACACCCACAGTCAAGGACATGCAGTGCCGGCTGACTTCCTGTTGCTGGGGCCCCAAAGCCCCCTGTAGTACTGTCCGCACCGCTGCCAGCGCCCTTTGCCAGTCGCTCAACCACCCCGGTGTGGGCTAGAAGCTTCAGGAAGTCATTGACCTGCAGGAGTAACATTTGACAAAGATTCAGGGGTTGGGTCTGGGGTTAGGTTTCGGATTTCAAGTTGTGGCGTTCGTTGCGCCATGCTTTCATCTCAGCGCTCGTTGAGCCGGCCCTTACCATTACAGCTGCACGTGGATTCGACCAAAGCTTTCCAATACGCAATAGATACGCTTCTTTCAATGGCAGCCATGGATTGCCTTATAAGTGCTTATAGTTCCTTATTGTGCTACTGGACGCGCAGTGAATCACCTGAGCCATCTTGTCTACCATGTCCGCCTTGAGCCGTCCCTCTGCAGTCTGCATGCCGATCCTCTGCAGGAAAGGATGTGGCTCGTTCGGCTGGATAGGGAGTGCCTTGCGCCTGTCATGGCCCAACGACAGGGAGATGGGGCCTGCTGTGGTGCCACTGTTGCTTGACGAAGCAGTCTGTGCAGAGGCTGGGGCACCAGAAAGCTTTCCAGAGCTACTGGAGGTGGATGTGCTGGCTGCTGTAGTGGTGCGCGCATGCGTGTGCACAATGGCGCCCCCGCTCTTTGTGATCTGCACGCTTGTATCCTCTGTGAGCGTGCGCAAGGTGGCGCTGGTGAAGGGGAGTGGGCCGATGCCAGCAGCATTGTCGGCTTGTTCACTGCCCTGCCGCTGCGGCAGCAGCAGCTGCGCCAGCCGTGCAGCGGCAGCAGCGCTGCCCACTTCCTCGTTCTTCACCACGTTTTGCTTCTCTGTAAAGTAGGAGAACTGCAGGTGGCGCCTGCCCTTGAGGTTCACAGGCCTCACACTGACTGAGCGGTACGGCATGGCAGGACCTGGCTTGCCTTTCAGCCCCAGCTCTACAAAAGACCCTCCCTCATCAGCCTGCTCCACAGCACACTGAACAAAGGCTGTGCGCCAGCTGTCTGCCTCCCGGCTGGCTGCCTTAGTCTTAAGAGGCTGTGCTTCATGTGTTGCCTGCTGGCTGATGCGCGGGGCCGACTTGCCGGGCAGCACATCAGGCTGCCTCCTTCCAGCAGGCGATTGGGAGTGCCCTGCATGGGCTGTGATGCCGTGGCGGCTTGCCACATGTACATGTTGATGGCCCCACCACATGCCTGCATTGCATGGCCCCACTGATCCTTGCTGCCTGCTGCATGCTTGCGTCAATGTCTGTGCACCGTTGTAGCGACCATGCATAGCTGGCAACAAGGGTTTGCATGTGGCTGCCCCAGGCACCGGCATCAGGGCTTGCGTTGTGTGCAACATGAATATAGCAGCGTCGTTTGGCTCGAAGTTGGCAGATGAGGCTCAGGCGACAATGGGGGGCCTCAGCACTGAGTGGCGGCCGTCATCGATGGGATAGTTGATGCAGCGTCAAAGCCAGACGTCGTTTTTGAAAGCAGCCTGGCGTGCCTCTTCAAAGCAATGATGGCTAGCGGTACTGCAAGTACAATGTGTGAATGGCGAAAAAACCTCGTTTCTCAGTGAGTGCTCTGCATTGCCAGCAGCTGGGACGCAGAATGTGCTGCAAAGTGCACCTGCATTCATTGCCATCAGCCATCACCTTACATCAAGCATGCTTTAAGGAGTATTGTCAGCTCGCTGAATCGAAGGCACAAGGCAGAGTGGGCGGTGATGCTGTGTTGCTGCAACGGCTGCATGTGTGCACGTCAGAGTGCGCTATGCTCATGAGGCATCCACCATGCTTGCGTTTTCACATGTGCACGTTGTGCTTCCAGGCACAGTTTGAACAAGGGTGCGAGCGGTAGCAGCAGCTGCTGCATGCTGTGGGCGCAGCTCTGCTGCAGCTCCAGGAGCAGCCGGGCAGCAGCAGTAGCTGGCAACATCCTTGCCTGTTGGCAGCTGCACAGCTCTGATGCACTTGGCACAAAACCAACCGGGCCTGGGCCCATCTGTCATGTGTGTGTGTTAATTACATCGTACGCCCATCATGGCGCATAGATGCCTGTGTGCACTCAAGTTGGCTCGAGCACCTGGAAGACATCTTCAGCAGGCTGCAGGATCTGGAGCTGCTGTCCTGCATGCCCAGCCTCAGCCAGTTGAATGTGCGTGGCACCTGGCTGCAGTCCCCGACCTGTTTCTGCCGGGCGGCGTGCCGCAGACTGCGGGTGCGCTCCCTTGCATCCAGTGGGGGCTGTTTCATTTCATTTCGAATGGCAATGGTTGGGGCCTTGCCTGCATGGTGTGCCCAACCTGGAGCTCCTGACGGTGTGTGTGGGCCAGTGCGGCTGCTGGACCGGCGGCCTGTGCCGCACTTTCAGGAATGGAAGGCTGATAGAGCCTGGCTTCGTGTAATCGACTGTCAGGTTCCAGTTCCATGGAGTTGCTCAGTATCTGCTTTACCCAGCCGGCAGCTGTGCCACTGACGGGCTGCGTGGCGCAGCGCAGTCCCCTATGTGAGGGCTGTTGTGAGCTCAGCAGCCTGGACCTGTGGCGCGTCACCGCCGCACTAGTTGAGCTCAACTGCAAATGAGGCCGCGCAACAGCTCTAGATTGCTCTGCATGCAGCAAGCTCTCCACGCTCATCTGCTCATATGATATATTTGTTATGTATCGACCTGGAACTAACAGAGGTGCACATGCCAGCCTCTTAAGGCGGCTCTGATTGAGTTTGCCGCCTCAGGATGCGCCACTCTCAGCCAGCTGTACAACCTTGCAGCTCGTACAGGGCTGCGCAACCTAGATGTGTCACACGCTGCTCTAACACGGTTGCCATTTGTCCTGCGCCGGTGCCCTGCAGATTCTGCGTGTTGTTCGCTGCTATCGCGTATCAGCTAAAGGCACTGGACCTGTCTGCATGCACTCGGCTGAGGGTCCTGAATGTGGCAGGCGAATCATGCCCTTGGGTCTGGTGGATGTGAGCAGCTGTACAACGCTTGAGGTAGTGTATGGAAAGGCCGTGCATGTGCTTCAAGCACCCCAAGTTGGGATGCCCCGGCAGGGCTGGGGGTGGGACCACACATGGGAGAATGTCTCATGTCTCATGTGGCATCATGGTGGAACTTAGGGCTTAGGGCGCTTGGCAGCGGCTGTAACCCCTGGCCTTCAATCTGGCACGCTCTTGCTGACCTAGGTCTGCAGCTGTCCATGCATGCACGTTTGGGAACCTGCAACCTCTCTGGTATGTTTTGGCTGGTTGATCAGTTTTCAGATATGTGGAAGTGTGCTCTGATGCGTTTGGCTGCGCATGTGCCATGATGTTGAGAGGCTTGGGGCTTCCAACTTTTTGAAAGGCAAGGCCAGCTGGAGGAGGTTTGTCTTTCGCCAGCTTGGTCGTGAAAGCTAGCATGCATGGACATATGTCCAAAGTCGGGCATGCTGACACGATTGCAGCACACATTGAGCACGGGACAGCATGCTGCCCTTCAGGCAGCCGGGCATGTGGTTCCAGCAATGGTTCCTTCATGGTTCCAGCGATGGTTTAGAGATGAAAGATCGTAACGTATGGCTCGGGCTGCTTGCGATGTTTAGTCAGAAGCTAGAGTCAGCTGTAACAGTAGCGTATGCGCTTATTTTGGCACCTGTCCTCGCTTCCCCACCACTCCCACATCATCGTCCCCACTCCTGGGGTAACATCCCAGCCAAGCCCACAGGGCCAACACAGCACGGCCACTATAAACAATGAAACTGTAGCAGCCCTGTATAATATGAGTTATTTCACCCTTGAGGTGTATGTGCACGATGTGGTGCTGGCTCACGACGTGCTTGGGAGCAAGAGCGCATATGCACAGGGCTCCCAGGTGCCATACGCCCTGTCCTTTCAATTTCTGGACTACCCTCTGCTGTTAGTGTATGCGAATGGGGAGGCCTGGACGGGCGTCAGCGGCCCAATCGACTCCAACAGCACCGCCTACAGCTTTTCGTCAGGGAAGTCTTGTGTGTTCCAAGCCGATGCGGGCGAGCTGGCGTTTCTTGTTGAGCAGGTGAAGGGGCATGGCTGGTGTGCTGGCATGGGCAAATGCACCCCAAGCTACCAACAGCCCTGCACAGAGTCAAACAGCACCATGGAAGCCAGCAGCATACACTTACCAGGTGTCAGCAAAGGCCCGACATGCATGCAAGCATTTGCACAGCCAGCTTGTTGGCACCATGCAATCCATGATGCACTGCGCCTGCCGCATGCACCTTGAGGCCCATTTTGCTACTGCTGCTCCATGTGTGCCATGCGCAGGTCCCCATGTATGTGTCGCTGCTGAACGTGCACACACTGCCCAAGCCCTCCTTACTGGCTTCGGCCTCCACCCCTATCCTCATCTCTCAGCCCTCCCCCTACCCCCACCATGCGCCTGGCGCCGGCTTGCCGCATGCAGCTGTGCGTACACTGACCCTGGTCACAGCTGACGGCGTGCCTGTTGCTGCTGCACGGGTGGCATGCCGCCTCACTGACTACGGCACCAGCATCCCCCCTGTCGCCTCCTCCACGTCAACCACTGCGTCTTTCGGGGTCAGCACCGGTCAACCCCCTGCTGTGCTGTCTACCAAAATGATGGGTGACCGTCCCCACACAGCCCCTTATCCGGCCGCGGCCAGTGACGCCCTGCTCGTAACCCAATACAGCGGCAGCGGCAGCATGGCAGGCTCGCTGCCGGGCCAACCAGCTGCTCTGTACTTTGCAAACAAACCAGATGCACAGGATCCTGTCCAGCTGCACCACCAGCACAGCCACCACCACCACCACCACCACTTCTCCCAAAATCAGCAGCCTGGAGCACAGCAGCCGCCAGCCGCTCCCAAGGCTGCATGGGCATCTCATGAGGGTATGCCTGCGCTTGGACGAGATGTGAGCCATAACGCGGCCCTTGCACGCAGCAGCAGCCATGGCAGCAGGGCCAGCCGCGGCAGCGGTGCTGCGCATGGCCACGGACATGGCCTCGCTAACGGCGGGGCTGCAGGGGCCGCAGTGGTGGGCCACCACCAGCTGCGGCAAGAGATTGAGACAGGTGACGAGCAGGGCTCACTTCTGGAGGAGGGGGCTGGAGCATATGATGAGGAACAGCGGCAGTTTGATGCGATTGAGGCGGCTGCCTTGCGTGCAGCTGCCCAGGCAAAAGAGGAGGCAAGCGCGCTGGCAGAGCTGGAAGCAGCCCTAGCTGCTGCCAAGGCAGCAGGCACGTTGAACCGGCTGGGCACTGTTGGCACGCTGGGGCGTACTGCCAGCACTGCGCGGTACGGCTCCGCCATGAAGAGCGTTGGCCCCAAGGCACTTGGTGTCGGAGCTGGAGGCAAAGGCAGCCTGAAGGGGGGCAAGCCAGCTGCTGGGGTGCGGGCCGGGGGGGCTGCAAATGACACGGCTATGGTGAGGGTGGGTGAGCCCACCAGTCCTGGCACTGCGAGCGGCGGTGGCCCGTCGCTGCCGCTGCTGCGCGCGCTGCTGCGCCACAGCGCACTGTCAGCTGCAAAGGAGGTGGCACAGCTGCAGAGCAGCATGGCGCATGCAACCTCCATCCCTGCTGCCCCTGTAGGCACCTCCACTGCCCTCACAAGGACCGGCTCACGAGCCAACACTGGAAGGAAGCAGGTGCCCTCCCACCCCGCCAAGCCTGGGCTCCCCCTCCCCCTGGCTCCAATCTCCCTTGCACAGGGCCTGCCTGCCCGGACCGGCAGCACGACGCGTGCACGGCCCCGGACCGCTCCCGCCGCCAGTGCAGCAGCAGCTACACGCCGGCGTGCCGGCACCGGTGCGCGCGCAACTGGTAGCAGACGGAAGGGCGCAGCATCTCAGCTAAAGGAAGCAGCCCAAGGGTCTGGACTGAATCAGACACATGGGAGCCTGGGTGAGGAGCCCTCCCTGCACGTGGGCTTTGCCCCTGGCACCTCTGGGGAGGAGGACGGGGAGCTGCACGGACCAGGCATGGGAGGTGAAGGGTCCAGCCAGCATGGGTCCGACCCCAGCGGGCACAGCATGGACGAGGGTGGCCGCGAGCACGTGGCTTTCCTGAATGGTGTGCCCCGCTTGCTCACAAACATGGCGTCCTTTGCATCCCAGCCAGGCCTCCGGCCAGATGAAATGAGCCTCATCCAAACCTACATGCAGCAGCAGCAGCAGCCCCCCACGCCTGGCCTGTGGATAGACCCGTCAGCACTCCCGACGCCCGCGTACTCGGACCGCCGGAAACCAACGGGCCGGAATGCCAAGGGGCCACCATCCACCGCGCCCACAACCCCCGGGCGAAAGGGCGTGGGGGCGGGCGCGGGCGGCATGGCAGGTGCGCAGTACGGCGGGCAGTACGGTGGAGGGGCTGCGGAGCAAGGCATACCCTTGACCCCCGCACAGATGGAGGCGCTGGTGGCGGCTGTGCGTGGCGCAGTGGGCGCAAACGTGTACACACCCCAGGTACAGTTCTTCCTCAGGAGTATCACGATATCAGAAGGCTAGTTTATATTCCTATACCATGGAAGTATACCTTGCTACCCTGATGCCCTGATACCTGTACCGTGGATGTATGCCAAGTATTGGATGAATCCCAAGTATGCAAGCTGCCAGGATGGTTTTTTTGGTTGTTCCTTGACTTGTTACAGGATTTCCGCTTGCCCAGATCCGGAGAGCCAACAAACCCTAGGCCGCACTGCAGTGCTAAACAGAACGCCAGGCAATCACACACGTCACGCACACAACACAAGCACACAGGCACTAGGGAAAATTGGCTCCATCCACACCCGCAAGGGCTACTACTTTTTTAACTTGTTCCCTACTAGACTAGTGGTCTGCTAGTAGCCACCGACAATCCATTGCTTAGGATGAACTGTACACTGCAGCTGCACTGCCGTGTGTGGTCCTGAAAGGCGGGTTTTGAAAGCAACAGCTGCCAATGACCAGTGCTAAACATCCACATAGCACCGTATCGCTCCCAAGCTCTGCCTAGGGCCTCACAGCAATGCACCCGTGCTCTGTTTTAAGCGCATGCAGAGCACGCATCCTTGTACTCTCCTTGTAGCTGTCTGTCTGCACCTCGTTCACCAGTCTTTCCATCTTTTTTTGACACCGCATGCTCTTTCTAATCTGCCCTAAGCGTGCCTGTAATCGTGCATTGTAGTAATCTATCTACGCGTGCTGCTGCTGCTGCGGACTGGCTGCAGGGCTTTGCGTACCCCCAACAGCACGGCCCGGCCCAGGCCTTTCAAATGTCATCCGTCCTCATGTGGGAAGTCATGAGCCTGATGACCATGCGCTCAGTGCTCAGCTCAGCCATCGGGGCCATGCACACCCAGATGGGCTCCATGGCACAACAGGTGGTGGCTCATGCAGTGGGCCCTGCATGGGGGGGTGCAGCTGCAGCTGCTAACTCCCCGCACCAGCTGTCCGCCAGCACACTCGCAGCACTGCAAGCCTTCATGGCGTCCACAAATGGAATGGCTGGCGGTGTGACTGGCGCGGCAGCAGCACAGCAGGCAGCGCCAGCCACTTCTGCACCGCAGAGCAAGCCGGGTTTGGTGCACTTTGATCTTGGCCGTAACACGGCGGTGGCAGCAGCACCGCACCCTGCGTCCCACCCCGTCCACATGGACAGCCGCAGCTCCGAAGGCGACCAATCCATGGATGAGGTGGGGAGGGCCGTGCCACTAGGGTGCAGGGAGGCGGTGTGGGCTGTGCCTGCCTGCCTGCCTGCCTGCTTGGGGGGTGGGGGTGGGGAGGGCAGGGGGGGCTTTGCTGCCTATGCAAACATGTGTGGCTGGTGAGGCTCTGGCGCCACTGCAGAACTGTGCTGGCCGTAGCTACCTGTAGTGTGTGACTGCAGTGAAGAGGCTTGCTGTCCTTCTCCTTGGTGGAATGAGATGCGTGGCATGTAGACTGTGCCCCATCGCTGTGTCCCCCTTTCTCACCTGTGCTTGGGCCCTTGCCAACACCTCACCCTCGCAGCAGGTGCCTCAGGACGTGGCACCACCCCCCAAGTTTGTGCGCGCCCCCACCATGCGCATCTCCCTCACGGGTGGTGGAGGCAGGAGCTCGCATGGTGCTGGTGGTGGTGCCCCCGGTCCTATCTCCCCCCGGCATCAGCAGCTGCTGTCCCCGTTGCAGTCCTCACACAGTGCACAGAGCGTGGCGAGTGAGGAGGGGGCGGGTGCTGGACATCCGCAGCAGACGGCAGCACCTGCACAGCAGGTGCGCGAGGTGTCGAGCAAAAGCATCAGGTCAGCGTGCGTGCTGCGGGGCTGGATGTCTTGATGAGGTTGGGGACCGTTGAGCACTGAGAGTATTGTGCATGCCATTGCATGATAAAAATAATAATAATAATAATAACACGGCGTGTCACAGATGCCATTGCATAAGTGCTGGGGCAATTGACGCGAAGTGGTCGCCCTCATGGAACGGAGACTGAAGCGTGGGACAAGACAGGATCATAGTTGCGTGCCACGCTGGTGCGGCCGCAGGTGGGCTGGGTGCGCAGCAACACGATGGGTCCAGGCAGGCGGGTGATGCACAAGAGCGTGAGTGGCGACTCATCTAACTACGATGAGGTACGAGGGCTGCCCTGTAGCCTGCGGCTGCCCTGGTTCTATCTTGTCTTGTCTGATCTGATCTGATCTGATCTTGGAAGCGGCCTTATGCCCCACCGTGCATTTGCTGTGGTGTGCTGCTGTAGTGCTCAATACGCAGGGCCGGCCCGTTTCTTAGTACTGTTCCCAAGTGAACTCAAGCTGCATTCTGGCACGGGGACACCTATGGGGCTTGCACTCTGCATGTATCTTATCATTGCTGATTCATGTTGTGATATACTCCAGGATATACCCAAATGCCATTGTGAGCATAGACAGGTTATAACAACATGCGGAGGGGCAACCAACTTGTCAAGTAACTGGTCCGTTATCATTACCACCTTGGCCACAGGACTTTGAGGATGTGGAAGAGGACATCTCAGCACCCACACCCCGCACTGCCGCCGCCCCGGTCCCTCAGCCACGTCCCATCCCCATCACACGTGTTTCGTCCATGCCGAGTGCCAGCGCCGTAGCGGCAGTACGCACGTCGGGTGGCGGTACGGTGCGCGCGAGTGTGGACCTTCCAGAGATCCCTGAGGAAGATTCCACACAGGTGAGGATCTGGGTGAGGGTGCCAATTATAGACTTGTTTGATGACACATCCACTAAAGTCATGCACCAATCCAGGCCCAACCCATACATCCACTTGTGAATGAACCCAGAACTCACCCACCCACCATTCCATCCACCATGAATGGACCCAGCCACCTGCCAACCAGCCCCACCCACACACCACCTCATGAACTGCACGAACCAGCACAAGCAGCCAAATACTCAAGCAGCCATGAACCAAACAACCTACCCACCTACCCACGCACCTCCTGCCCGCACACTTGCCGCCTATAACTTGCTTGCAACCACGCCCACACACCTTGACTTAACTTGTTACAGCGTTTCCCGTTAGACGAGGTGCTGCGATTCCTTAATCCCACACACCTCCCCCCACACATCCCCCACAGACGCCTGCCTCCCCTCCCTCCAACCCCCCCCACACACACACACACACACACACAACACACCCCCCTTCCCCACATGTACACATACACACACACATACACACCCACGGGAAATTTTCCGTGTGTATGTGAGGGTTGGAAATGGGAAAAATGCATGTGTATAGGAGGGGGGGGAGAAGGGGAGGGGTGGAAAAGGGAAAGAGGGGAGGCAGCCCAAGCGAGCATAGGTTGCTGGACTAAAAGTTTTCAATGAGCACAAGATTACAGGTCACACTTGCTAGGGGAAAATAGTACACTTGGCTATCCAGCCACCTGCCACCACTGCACTGCACCCCACTGCACCCCACCACTAGCTACACCTCACCACCGAACTGTCCACCACCCCACCTGCACCCTCCATCCCACTGATCCCATGTCCATGCCATGTTATCCCATCCCACCCATTGGAGACCATGGCATCATGCGGGCGGTGGGTTGGCTGGCTTCTTGCCCATCCCTAGCTTCAGTAGCTCCTTGGCACCCTTCCTGCTGAGGTTGGGCACATCCTTCTTGAGTTGCTCCAGGGTGTAACCCAGTGCCCGTGCCTTGCATGCTGACTGGCCATTGCTGACCTTTGAGCACACTGTCTTCAGCAGCTCCAGCCCCAAGTAGTAGGAACACATGTTGCACAGCACTGTCCTAGTGCCCTGTGCAGCAGCAACAACACTAGATGGCCCTGGCCCTGCTGCAATGTTGACTGCTGCAGATGCTGCAATGTTGACTGCTGCAGCACGTGTGCCTGACTTGGTTGGGGTGGTTACTGCTCCTGCAGTGGCTTGCCCAGCAGCAACAAGTGGCCTTGAATTGGTGGGTGGGCTGAATGCTGTTGCAGCGGACACCACCACTGCCCCCACAGCCCTGGGAGAACTGGAGCCAAATGCAGGCCTCTTGGGAGGCCTGGGGGTCACTGCTGGTCTGTCATGTTGCTGCCCCTGCAGCCATCCTGTGATGCTCTGCTGTGTCCCCTGCATGGCAGCAAAAGAGACCACCAATGCCTCAGTCATGAATCTGTTGACCTTGGACCTGACCCTCCCATCTAAAGCACGGTGGTGCTTTCTGAGCTGCTTTTCACTCTTGCTGAAGATCATGTCATCTATGTGTCTGATGAGGTGCATCTGCTGTGACTGCCTGAAGTAGTGCATGTTCCACATCACTGCCATGTGGCCATAATCTACCACTGCCCCTGCTTTCTTCTTCTTGGTGCCGTCTGGTAGCAGGAGCATAAACAAAGTCTCCTCAGCTCTGGTGCTGACTGGCCTGTGTGTGTTTGGGAGTGTCCTAGGCAGGCCCTTAACCATGCGCCTAGCAAACCTGGCCCCTGCCTTCTTCCCTGACCCCACCTTGGAGATGCCAACAGGCTTTGCCACAGGGATGATGCTGCGCCTCACAATGGCAGCAGCAACCTCCCTTGCTCTGCCAATGGTGGATGGGGAGCGCTTGGAGGGGGTGGCTGCTACGTGCTGCTGCCTCCCACTGCTGGTGCCTGCTGTTGCTGTCTGATCCCTGGGGTTGGTGGTGGTGATTGCATGTTGCCTGCCCCCCTTTCTGCCTGTTGTTGAGGGTGTGGCTCCCAGCTGCACCAGCGTCCCTGCTGCCTCCTCCTCATCTTCATCCTCAACATACACCACAGGGTTGAGCTCCCCATCCTCATCCTCTGCATCCTCTTCCTCAGCTGCAGCTGAGCCAGCACCAGGCTCCGGAAGCGGGCCTTCCTCATCAGCTGGCACAGGCTGTGGCCCTTTATCCAGCTTCTCGTTCATGGCCTGCAGCAAGCGAGCTGGCACCCACTCCTCCCTTGTGGGTGTCTGCGTAGGCTGCGCCTTGCCTGATGGGGACACATGCAGCCATGCTGGGGGCACTGCTTCCAACACCCTTAGGCCAAAGCCAGATGGCCTAGTGCTGCTGGAGGCCACACTGCTAGCACGGTCCTCGATGATCTTGCGTTGCGCGGCCTGCAGCTGAGCTGCACGAGTGGGCAGCTTGTCACCCTCAGCCAGCTCCAGGTGATGGTGTGCCAGGTCTGTCTGCCATTGGAACATGTGCCCCTCCTCGCTGCACACACCACTTGGCAGCAGGCCGGGGTTGGGCACATCACTGTACTGCCTGCTGGGCATCTTCAGCTTTGTCTCCAGATCATCAATCTCCAGCAGCATGCTGGGGCGCAGCTTGGCGGCATGGTGGCGCATGCTGCCGAGCTTGATGTGGTTGTTCCAGTTCCAGATGCCCACCTTCTGCTTCATGATGTTGGTGATGAGCTTGGAGCCGCTCTGCGGCCCACTAATGGCTGGATTGCTGCTGTGATGCCAGCCCTCGTTGCGTGATGACTGCCCCTGCGAGCTGTACTGTTCACAGGGGGGGCTGGATGTTGTCTTGCCGGGCAGCTCTGGCAGCCGCACGTACATATCCATAGGCCGGCACGTGAGACCGCCTACGCCATCGCCCTTGCAGCTCCTCGCGTTCACTGCCCAGCCATTCACCTTGACGTTTGCATTGCTGCGGCACTTTGGGCAGGATGGCGCCGGTGTGGTGCTGGAAGTCCAGCACCACCAGGCTGGTGCAAGTCAGGAATGCCTGAAGCTCAGACACGCTCCCTGCCAACTCAAGGGGTTGAAAGCGCCAGGTGATATCGAAGAGCTCCAGGTGCCGATCGCTGACCGCTGTGCCAATGGCATCTGCCAACTTGGCCACCACTTCCCTCCGTCCTGCTACACTGCCAATGTCGCAGTTCTCGCTAAGTACGTTGTAAATTATACTGCCTGCAACGCTGAAGCTAAGGGATTTCTTCACCCCCTGCACCGTCCATGACTTTCCAAGGGGAAGCCCCCCTGCGGCATCACGGACAGGCATATTACCCTAACCTAGCGTTTTGCGCAATCGGCGCATCGATCCGTGCACTCTATGGACTCACACCATTTTTCCCATGGGAAGATTTTCCCACATACACATGGGGGGTCACCCAACCCACCCCCCCACAAACACACACACGCACACACACACAGGACTTGCTCGCATCCACCCCCTCCACCGGCTCCTCCCGTGACCGGCCGCTCGCACCCGTCGCGCCCGCCCGCGCGCCCGGGCCCTCCAAGTCCCCCGCCCTCGTCCCCGCTCCCCAGCAGCCCCAGCCCCAGCCTATGCGTCCCTCAGCACCTGAGCCCAGACGCCGCCGGACTGAGATCCGCTCCCAATCATCTGGGTCTGGGTCAATTGGCTCCATGGGAAGCAGCAGTGACTCAGGCCCGCCCCTGCCTGCTGCTCCTGCGGGCCCCGCCACCCGCACCTCCCGACGCACGGCGGACGACGGGGGTCTGTCCCCACGCGTTTTGGAGCGGGAGCGCAAGCCGCGCAAGTCGGTTGCGATCTCAGAGGATGTGTCGTTCCTGTCCGCATCGTCAGAGGGCTCGTCGGCGGGTACGTCGGTTGAGCAGTTGGGTACTTGGTTGGTTATGTTGGTGTGTTGGTTGTTTTGGTTGGTTGGCAGAGACTGGTTGTTTGGCTGGTTTGGGTGCTGGGCCCGCAGACTTGGGTCAGTCACTAGTGGTGCGGTTGGTGTCAAAAGTCGGTTGGGGGGGATTGCTTGGGTAGACATTTGTGGGCTAGTGACCAAGGTAGCGACAGCGTGACTGTACACAACACGGCCCGCAACTGCAAACACGTGCGCAGGCAATGAGGACTCCTACCACCACGCCGGTCCTGAGCCCACTGCCAACGAGCAGGCAGCCGCTTCCTCCTCTACAAAGGCTGCACCTAAAAAGCCCACCACGACCTCTGGCGCTCCGCCCAACCTGGTCAAGGCGGGGCCCTCGTCCGGCCGTGCTGCACCCGCTCCCCCTGGCTCTGCTTCCTCCTCGTCCGTCTCCTCACTCTTTTCGTCCTCATCTGACTCGGCTGAGCTGCTCAACTCCCCTGGCATGACCAGCAGCTCCCTCAACCCGCGCCTTTCCACGTGAGTTGGGTCTGGGGCGGCAGAGGCCATGTGTCCATGCCAATGCGCGTGCAGCAGCAGCTTGCCTCTTGCCTGGTGTCCAGTGGGGTCCAAAGTGGTGGCGGCTGATGCCAGAACATTTGCCTTGAGCTGTTCCCTCTACGCTTCCTTTGCTGCAAGTGCACGTGTGCTGCATGTCGCAACAGCAGAAGTGATTAATGAGATCAAGCCTCCTGCGTCACCATCGTTGCGTCATGTTGCACCGTACTAGATTAAACTGAGTGCTTTTTCTCCTGTACCATACCTTCAGCCATACCGTACTAAACTCACACTGCGTGTTTCATCCATCCGCTCCACTCTGCACCTGTTTTCAATGCGCAGCGGCCCGCCGCCCGCGGCTGAGCGCAAGATCGCGTCCATGCGCCGAGCCTCCACCCGTTCCTTCATGGTCACCGCGTCAGACCTGGATTCAGATTCCCTCTCAGTGGATTTCAGCTATGATGACGACGATGAGATCGCGGAGATGGTGGCGGCACCGCCCTCGCAGTACAATGCGTACTATGCGCAGCACAGCGCGCGGCGCCGCTCTTCCGCAGGAGGCAATACGGCGGTACAGGTACCGCAGAGCCGGAGCGGGGCGTCCAACACGTACAGCGAGTGAGTGGGGGAGTGATCGACCTGTCAATGACCTGTCAATGGTGTGATCTCACGGGAGGGTGTTACAAAGGTGTCATGTTTAATTGTGTAGTTGTTTTGTGATTGCGTGCGCATGTGCTGTGTGCTGGCGGAGTGGTGCCTTCGGCTTGGGTGGGCTGCATGCAGACGATCCAGACATGTCTACTTGAATGTCTCTACAGCCACTCTTTCACCTTTCACGAAACACAAATGCACAATGTGCGAGATTGCTGTGACAACGGCCCTGACACACACGCACACACCCAGTCACCCGCCTGCACACCCGTGCCACCTGCCTGCTGTCCCCGCTGCCGCAGCCGCCCCAAAACAGGCCACCGGCAGCTTCCCTCCACCTCCATCCGCAGCCGCGCGAGTGGCGCTGCCCAGTTTGAGATCGAGGGAGGTGATGACTTTGGGGAGACAGCTGACATCCTTGCAGAGATCAGTGATATGAGTGACATGGACACGAGCGCGATCCAACAGCCAACCCCTTCGTCCTACGGCTATGGCCGCTCGTACGGCGGGCGGTACTGAGGCGGTACAGCCAGATCCTGGCAGTACTAATGCAGTACGGGTGCCACTGGCGCAGTACAGGTGAAACTCACATGAGACCGCCAATGCCTGAAGCTGTACTGCAGCGGTACAAGCATCCGGCCGCGACAGCTTGATGGGTACTGCCCCAAGCGCCACATTGCACAGGCTGCAAGCTCCTAAACCAGTGATGATTCTTTCTTTGTTCCACGGTTCCCAATCGACGTACTTTGAGATTCTTTATGAGCCTGCCATTGTTTCATTCGATGCGCTGAATGAATGCGCCGCGTGCGTAAGAAGCCACGAGAGCAATCTCGTGCTCCGTTGCCTGTGCCTGTGCGTGCCTGTGCTGCCTTTCAAATTTACCATCGATGCCTGCTTGGCCGGCACTGCCTGAAGGCAGGCTGTGGAAGGCCCCACTGTTGTGATCCTCCATCCTTGTGTGCGTGTGTGTGTTGGTTGGGTGGTGTCGCTGCACACCTCATGGGTGTATGAGCCCCCCAGCAGTTGCTGGGACCCGTGGTCCAATTCAAACTGTGCGGTTGGGAACGCAATGAGGCCTCACTTGTTGTTTTAGCTTGGCCTTGGCGGATAGATGCTGTGCTCCACTGATGCTGTGCTCTGCCTTGGCGTGTTTGCAACGATGTCTGATAATGTGCACATGTCAAAATTGGCGCAAAAATGGCTTATGTCTTGGTGTGTGTGGCAAATGGGCGTACACCCGCCCTGCTGTGTAGAGCTCAACCATGGTCTACCGCGTGCAATGCAATCAGAGGACCAACGTGACGCAGCCAAGTGCAAGATATTCAAGAGGTGACCACCTGGAGCAAGTCAAATCGTCAGCTGCCAAGCTGAAGGGTTCCCCTGCCATGTCATGCATTGCCATGAATCGCCATGTGGATGGGGCCACACGGCGCAGGCAGCAACACACCGCAGGCCTGCAGCTCTTGTCTGATCCAGCTGGGGTCAATCAAATGGCCTTGCACTGCATGTACAGCATGTTATGCGCTTACGTGAGTGATGAGGCATGCCTGCGCAACCAGTTGGGACCTCATTGTTGTTACATTAGCCTTCAGCGCCAGTCAAGGCCAGCTCGGCATGCAAGGCATGGTCTGCCTCGCCTTGTTCATCTTCGTAGTTGGGACGTCAGCGATGGGCAACTATTGAAGTGTGGTGGAGGTAGGTTGGCAGATCAGCAATGGACCACTCTTGCCAGCCACATGGACGAAGCGCATGGGTTGAGCGGCATCCCACAGGCTTGGTTGCTGGTCAACTTCCAACCTTCCTGCTGATGTGAGTAGCAAAGCGCTCGGGTGTCCCTCATAATGCAGTAGGCCGCCCAATCAAGGGGTGGTCTGCAGGCTGTGCACCGCCTTGAGTGGCACCGTGTCGACCTGCAGGCCAATGACATGCCAGCAACATGCTGCGCCTAGCAAGCTGCACCATGCCAAGTTTGATTAGCATGACGGCTGTTCGGCATGTTGTACAGGACAAAGGGTATTGCTGGCAGGCAGGCTGGCAGGGCTGGAATTAGTGCCTAAGAATACCTGCATGTCAAGATCTATTGTATGTGCCTGCATGTCAGGATAATCCGCACCTTTTGGTTGCTGCGGGTGAGCAGCCCGTTTTCGGCGACGTCGCCAAAGTCGACATCGACAGCAGACACTGTAAGCACCACGCAGATCCACTCACCGGGGAAAAACGGCTGGCCAAACGGGATACTACTGCGCTGTGACACTCACTCGTCTGGTCCCCCCCACAGCTGCCGTGTTTTGGCGAGGTGTACTATTGCGTTCCAGTGCTGTATTGTAGCACATTCTCAAGCTTGCGTGAACGGGTTGACAAGGGCGCGTGCACCCTACGCAGTTAACTCAACTTGTTTGACGGCATACCAATGCGACGCAGCTGCGCGTAGAATGCGGCCTCCAGGAGTGGCTTGACTTGGTCAGCTGTCAGGGTTCCTGCCACAATGCAGACCATTATGAATCGCCATTTGAACGGGTTCGCGGGGAGCAGGCAGCAGCGCGCGCTGCTTACTTCTCGTCACAGCCCATGTGCCAGTCAGCCGTTCAAGTGCAGGAGGCAGCCAGTGCCACCTCGTTTTAGCAAACAGCCCACGAGCGTGCCTGAGACAAGCCCAGCTACCGACTTAGATGCGCTGCCCGATGTGGACGGGTTGGCGGCAAACGACAGCCCCCTTGTGCAGCTGGCAGGTCTATTCGTGGAGACCATCAACCCACAGGAGCCAGAAGATGTGGAGACTCTGTACCAGCTGCCAGAAGACATCGCCATGCACTTGAACCACCTCATCACCACAGTGCGTACATGGCGCGCCGCATGTGACGTGTACGCATGGGACCTGCGTAATTGCGTGCTCCAAACCTGTTGAGCATCATGCAAGGGGCACTTCAATCATGCGCATCTGCACTGCAGCTTCGCACGCAGCTGGCATCAGCCGACCACACAGCGGCAAGCATGCATGTGCCCATGCGTTCCCATGCACCTTGGACTGCAGGTCGCGCCCAAGATCAAGCACGGCACCTTCTGCACCAACTGCTGTGTGCCTGTGAGCGAGCCCACCTGTGCTGTGTGTGGGCATTCCGCCAAGGCCGACTCAGTGGTGGTAGGCCCAGAGGTCACAAGTGTGTGGAACCAACACCTGGCACAGGCGGGCCCCATCCAATCATCCTCCAGGAGACGGTCCAGGCACAATGCAGCAGTGGGGATTGCATTCGACGAGCGCATGCTGCTGCACCATGCGTCACTGCCGCCATACCCTGAGAGGTGCGCGCAGTACAGCAGTACAGCTTGCTTCAGTTGGGAGTTTGAGGCGCGGCCGATACAGATGGCACTCATGCATGTGAATACTGAATAGGCAACACAAAAGGGACCAGAAAGAACCTCAATTGTTCCCATTGCCTATGTTGCCTGTGTTGCAGAACTGCCAGCTTGGGATGTTGTGTCCTGGCTGTGCTGGTTGCTCCACGTACTGCGTGCACTGCATTTGAGCTACCACAGGCACTGCCTGCCTGGGCCCCATCACCATCCCACCCAACACACTCTTCCCAGTCCCCACACACGAACACACGCCCCTGTCGCCCTTATGTAAACCCTCGCGTGTACACTGCCCCGTCCCACAGACCTGAGCGCCTCAAGGCCATCCTGACCCGTCTGGAGTCAGCCGGCTTGATATCCCGCTGCAAGGTCATGCCTGCACGTGAGGCAACAGATGCAGAGCTGACAGCCGTGCACACGCGCGATCTTATCAATGCTCTAGCCCGCTTCTCAGAGCGCGCACAGACACTGCCAGCAGCAGCCACACTCCCCCTGGCCAGCCCCCTGGCAACGCCGAGCCCCAAGTCAACAGGCAACCAGGATTACGTGATCAGTGCTGATGCCCTGTGCAGCGCCAGTACTTACATTGCTGCGCGGCTGGCGGCGGGCGCAGCAGCAGAGATGGCGACGGCGCTGGCCAAGGGGCGCATGGACCACGGGGTCGCGGTCGTGCGGCCGCCGGGTATGTGTGGCTTGCGTCATGCGGCTTGTGTGTGGCCGTGTGCTTGATCCGTGCTGTGCTGGGTGTACGGTGTTGTAAGGTCGTGCATGGCTGTTTTGAGGACGGGAAGCGCTGGGAGCAGCAGCAGCATGGCTCCATGCCCTGGAGCAGGTGAGCACGCACGATCGCGTGCACGTGACATGAGTGCCTGCCCGTCCTCCTTGCTTCCCAACAGCTGTGAATTGCTTTTGGACCACGCGCTCATCATTAAAAACTATTTATGCACCTGTTCTGGCACCTGTTTCTGCTTGCCCTGGCAGGCCACCATGCGACACGTACGACCGCACAGTCCGGATGCTACTTCAACAATGCTGCAGTGGCGGCGCGCGCGGCGCAGGCGGCCGGTGCTGACCGCATCATGATTCTGGACTGGGACATCCACCACGGCTACGGCACGCAGGTGCTGTGCTGCGCTGTGCTGTGCTGTGCTGTGTGCTGCGCTGGATGCTTTGCCTTGGAGTGCGGGGGTTGATTGCGTGTTGCTTGGGGTGCATGACATCATTGACATGGCATGGTAGGAAACCACATGGCAGCAGCATGCATGGTGCCGGGTGCCGCAGGGACATGGCTGCTTCTTAGGGACACTCAGGTGCTTTTTGGCCACAATGCCTGCTGCTGACGGACGGGTCGTGAGTCATGGATCTGGGATGTGAGATACATGTGACGTGGGCGTGACTGGGGATCTTGAAACTGTGTGACCATGTGACCACACACAGGAGATCTTTGAGGAGGACACAAGTGTGATGTATGCGTCGCTGCACCGCGCGGACGAGTGAGTGCCTTGGCTTGGGGCTGGTCTTGGGGACATCTTGTTTGGGAGCAGCAGCCAGAGCAGCAGCGCGCCTGGTGCTGCTGCATGAGCCCTTATAAGGGGGGCCACCTGCTGCAGCTGTCAGCAGGCAGCTGCATGTAGTTATGGGAGACTGCAGAGGGCAGCTGCGCTGGTATTTGCACATGCGTCTGTATACACAGTATGCGACCGCTGGCCTGCAGCAGCAGAAGTCAGCCATGCTGGTACTTGACATGTGCATGCATGCACAATTTGCACATGTGGCCCATGTGGTCGCTGTTGCTTGCGCGAGCAGGGAGTTCTACCCGGGCACCGGTCAGGTCACGGACGTGGGTGTGAATGATGGGGAGGGCTACACCATCAACATCTCCTGGCAGGTGTGTGCCTGGGTGAAGAGTTGGACGATGGCGGCTTCACATCCTGTGGGCTGAGCACACTGGGGCGGGTGGCGGGAGGGGTGGGTGGGGGTAAGGGGTTGGGGAGAGGGTGGGGTGAGAGTGGGCACAGGCCATCATGTTTCAGAAAAGCCTTACATGTTGTAGCTACCGACCGCCCTCTCCCTACCCCTGTTGACCATTTGCGTTGAAATGGCTATCCTAACAGCCTTCCAACCTGGGTCCTGAAGTGTCATGGCAGCGTAAACGATGTGAGGCTTGGTTATTACGACCAATCAAATGCGCAATTAATGTGTAATCCTATCGTTATCGTATGTTATTTTTTTAATGCGCAATCGATACAGTGCAGTGCTCCTCCCTTGCCCTCCTTCCCTTACCCGCAGGACAATTCAATCACAGGCGTGGATTACATGCAGGCAATGATGCACGTTGTGATGCCTGTGGCGTACGAGTTCCAGCCAGACCTAGTCATCATCTCCGCCGGCTTTGATGGTGCGGTGTGCATAGACTTGTCGGCCTTTGACAGCCTTTGGCAGCCTTTGCGGTGTGCATAGACTTGACAGCCTTTGGAGAGCGTGTGCATAGGCTTGACACAGGACTCTGCCCTGACTCCATCTGCTGGCGGATTGTCATCTGCACCCTGAGAACATGATCTCACACGCACTGGTGAATCATCAGATGCACCTGTGAACATCAGCGTGTACATGCTGTGACGTGTGAGCTGATATTCTCAGGGTGCGTCTGATGTTCCACCAGCAGGTGCCCATTCATGCCAGCCCTTCCCATGCATGCAGCCCCAATCGTGGACCTTACACCCTACACCCCTGAATCTTACAAACACCCAAGCCTCACATTCCACCACCTCATTACCCCCCGTACTCTGCTGGCTGGAAAGTGCGGAAACGTGTCATTGTTACTGTTAGGTTACATGGCCTTCAACCCGCGATGGGCCGCTCGCCGTCTCCCTTTAGACGACAACAGCGTTGATCTCATCTTGTTTATCTTGCCAATCAGAATCATACAGAAATGTGTCATGCTTGCGATGCAGGCGCGGTGGGGGACCCCCTGGGGGGCTGTACACTCACCCCAGAGTTCTATGCCCACATGACATACCTGCTCAAGGGTCTGGCCCCGACGATGCTGCTGCTGGAGGGCGGGTACAACCTGGACGTGACTGCCAAGTGAGTGAGCGGGGCACGGTTGCCGAGTGAGAGCGAGAATGTTTGAGTGGAAGTGAGGGTGAGGAAATGCGCGAGTGAGGGTGCAGAGAAGAGGGCGCTGGAGGACGGGTGCTGTGAGCATAAGAAGGAGAATATAAGAAGAAGAATATAGGAAGAAGAAGAAGAACAATAAGAAGAAGAATATATAGAATACGTGTTATGCTTCAGTCCGCTTTCCAGCACAGATGCCAGATGCCACAGCTGTCCTTCCCCATGCGGCCGGTCCCTTCCCCTGCAGCTGATCCCTTCCCATAACCCATAATCCCTCGCAACCCGTCATAACCCACCCCCCTGTGAGGCGCTGGCCAGTTGTGGGAATACTTATTGTATACAGTATAGTACCGTATAAAGTACCGTATATCAAAGTATATAGTTTATAGTATAGCACGTCAGTCTGCCCTCCAGCTCAAATTGCCAGTTACCAGTCCCATCCCCCTGAGAGGCGCTGGCTGGATTGGCTGGTGCTGATGACGCCTGCAGGTGCACTGAGGCGTGTGTGCGCGTGCTGCTGGGCGAGCGGCCACCACGGCTTGATGGCCCCTGGGAAATGTCCAAGGCCGGGACCGTGGCCCTCATGAACGCGATGCAGGTGCTGAGTGACCTCTCACGTGATACGGTAGTGTTAATGTAAGGTTGAGGGGTGACGCAGACGTTGCCAAAGCGTTGGTCACCCTACGCTTTGAGTTGGCGAACCCTGAAGCTCAGATGCTGCCAGGAGCGAGCCGGGCTGGTCACACTCAACTGCCACATACCACAAGCACGCGGCATCTTTCTTGGTTCAAGGAACTGGTTGAAAGGATGGTTTAAGAACGGTCAGGGTTGTGCCGCACTTCTAACGTGGCTAACGTGGCGTGCTTCCGCTGCTTGGATGTACTCCTCCATGTGCGCGCAGGTGCAGAGCGAGTTCTGGCCATGCGTGCACCCTCTGTCCCTGAACGGATGGATGACTGCGATCCGTGAGCAGCAGGAGCAGGCTGAGAAGGGCGAGCAGGAAGAGGGGGAAGGGGAGGCGGAGGAGGAGGTGGATGTGGATGAGGCGAATGCCAAGACGCTCCAGGTGCGCTGTGCTTGCGTGCTCTCTCTCTCTCTCTCTCACTCTCTCTCGCTCGCTCGCTCTCGCTTTTCGCTCTTGCTCTCGCTCTCTCTTCTCCTTGTTGGGCTGGGCAACAGCTACAGCTCTGTGTCGGAGCACTTCAGCCTGTGTGCGTGGCTGAACGAATGACACCCTGGCCGCAGGGTCTGTGCACAGTCCGGGCAACAGCAACCTTACACACAACAGCACTCCAGCACACAACTGACACCCCCGCTCCCTCTTCCCCCTCCTTCCTCGTCTCCTTTTGTGCAGAACCTGCTGCAGATGACTGCTGGGGAGGATAAGGACAAGGTCAAGGGTGTGGCCCTGGGCAAGGGCAGCGTGGCGTTAGGTGGAGGGTCCTCCATCAAGGGCGATGCTGCCGCGAGCTCAGGTGGCAAGGGGAGCTTGGTGGTGGAGGAGGAGGAGGACATGACAGACTCTGAGATCATGGCATTCATGATGGCCCAGGTGAGGAGGTGTGACTGTGTGACCGGGTGGGGAAGAGTGAGGGGGCGGGAGGAGGGAGTGAGGGGGGTGAGACTGGATGTGTGAGGGGTGGTGGGACACGTGTCGGAAAGGAGGTGGGCGGTTGGGAAGAGAGGGAAGTTGGGAGGCTGAGTAACCATAACTGCAACCCTGGACTGCTAAACGCAACACACTTGACCATCACCGTGATTGACATTGCTTTCTTTTGTCTGCATTGATTAACAGGAGGAGGAGGAGGAACAGCAGCGGCAGCAGAGTGGCATGAAGTGAGCACACCGCCGTCAGACTGGATTATACCAGCAGCGCAGGTCAGACTGGTCAGACTGTGACTGGACCGGCTGCTCAGTCAGCCTGGACTGACACAGCTTGCCCAGGGCAGACACAGCTGCTCTGGTCAGACAGCGCGCAGTGCAGGGGCACAGTATGCTTGTGCCCCGGGCTGACGCACGTGCATGGGCAACCTGCCAGTGTCTGTGGGCCAGTAATGGCAAGCCACCTGTCTCCTCCCGCCAGCCAGCCACAGGCCAAAGCCTGGTCCCGTGTGTGACAGGAGGCGCAGGGTGTTTGGAAGGTTTAACGTGCCATGCGCCATTGCAGGTAGCGTGTATTGGCACTATGTGCCGTGGCGCGAGTACAATGTAGCACGTGCATGTGGGCAGCAGGGGGCACAAAGGGGGGGTTTCAGCTTAGGCACAGTCACGTGAAAGGGGTGACAGGTCTGAGCACTGGGCCAGACAGAGCCACAGGCCAGAGGGGGCATTTGTGGGCATCTGATCCAGGCCCTGATCCAGGGCCATGTGCTTGTGTCTCATTCTTGATCTGGCTGGATAGGTGTGGCCAGGGTGGTAGCAGGCGTCTGGTGTGGTGCATCCCACGCGCTGTGCTGGTGCATATTGCACAGCAGGTGTGCGTGCATGCAGATTCTCTGGTGATCAGATCCAGCAATAGCATTGGCATGCAGGCTGGTGGGCTGGCTGGACTTTGGTGAGACAAGGCTTGGCTGGTGTGTGGACTACTGCTCATTCTTTCCTGACCCTGTGCGGCCCTACATGGCCAGGATGGCTCCATAGCCTCCTCCTATGATCTTAAAACCACATACCCCAAACCGTGGATGGGGTCCAGGCTCTGGCTTGGCTGCTGCTGGGTTTAATGCTGGAAGGATCCCTTCAACCTGTGATGGCCCGTCCGCTCTGGATTGCTTTGTGAGCACGGTGTTCTTCTGCTGTGGACAGCCGACCCCGTGCATCACTCTTCCTGTCAAGCATCAGCGTGTGCATGGCGTGCGGGGCCACGGTCCTTTTTAATGCCCTGTGTGCCTATGTGACCGTCAGCACGTGGCTGTGCAGATGCGGCGTGGTATGATCTCTGATGTGATGCACAGAGTCTGATGTGGTGCACAGAGAGTGCGTGCACTGTGTGCAGCTGCCTACTGTGCCTGATGTGCTGACTGTGCCCATATGTGTGGGGGTTGTGGTGACAAGCCGCGGCTGATGAGCAAAACCTCCAGGCAACTCCCCTGGGGTGAACCCGTGACGAGTGTCATGCCATGGTGGCCCGTTCGGCTGCAGCTTAGACGTTTCAAGTTCCCAGTGTGTTAACGTGTATGTTATATGGCCTGCTTCAACACATGATGGTCTGCTCGCCAGCCAGCACATAACGCAGTGTGCAGGGTGGTCCAAGCTTGATGGTAAAGCTCTTATTATAAACTGCACCTGTCACTTTTGGCCCCCCAAAAGCACCCACATGAGACTCCACTAGACTCACACCAGCCCGCCGTGAATTGCGACGAGGAGTGCGCTGTGCTTCATGGCAATCAGATTGTGTGCCCAATGACAGATCTGGCATGCAACACCATAAGAACACGGCGTTTTCACAGATTTATCTGGAGGTTGAGGGGAGGGAATCCCCTCACGTTCAGGGACAGCTGCAGATCCAGCCACGACCCCGTAGGCGTAGCGTGCCGCTCCAAGTCACAGCATCAAGCACCTTAGGCACACACCTCATACACCTACCCATCACTCCCAAGGGTTTGATATTATTTGTAATATTATCATCACCCCCAAGCCACCGCATGAGCCACATGGCTCTGCCCCCTTGTGGCTCTGCCCCGGTCCCATCCGCCACCCCCGCTCATGCCCACTGACGTCTGCTGCCTGATCCATTCGAGCACCCTGTAACAAATCCAAAGAGGTCTTGATGCTTATGGTGCCCGGCTCACCATATATCTAGTAGTCTAGATCTAAAGCGGCACGCTACACAGCCATATGTCACCAGGTGCCCGTGTTGTCGTGCCCTGCTGCCACATCCTGCCACAGATAGCTCAGCGCCACCTCTGCAATCAGGGGCCCACGGGGCCGCGGCTGCTGCAGGTGCGCCCACAGCTGCCTCCTGCGGCAGCTGGAGTCTGAGGCTCCCTGACCACCCCCTACAGGGCTGACGCTGCTGCCTGCTGGCATATTGGTGGACGAAGAGCTGGGCATCAAGGAGCTAGTCTGACTCTCAGAGGTAGATAGCTCCTCAATTGCAGCCGAGCCGCCAGCAGCTGTCGTCATGGAGGTTTCTGGCACTGTAATGCCACTGGCGCGGCCATCTGGAGCAGTTGCAGAGGGGGAGGCGGCAGTGCAAGCAGGAGGACTAGGTGCAGGTGGGGGCGCCTCGTGTGCGGGCTGGGTGGGGGCAGCACGACCGCGCAAGGCCAGCACCACATACCGGACTGCATTGTGGGGGCTCTGAGAGGGCTCCATGTTGTCTAGCCTGTGTCCGTCATGTGCGTCAGCAGGGCAGGCAGGCTGTGTTAGTAGGGGCCGGTATCTGCGGAATTGAGCAGCTGATGGCCAAGGTACTGGTCATCGCGTGCCGAGCACGAGAGTAATATTAAAAACACGGCGTGTCACAGATGTGTCTGCATGCCGGAGCCTGACAGTCATGCCTGAGCACGAGAGTGCCTGATAATAATAACAACACGGCGTTTCACGAGAGTGCCTGTGGTGCTTGAATAGAACTGTGCCGGCGTACATGGCACCCTTCCAAGCAGGCACGTTCTTCCTTGGTACTGGTTGCGCTCAGAACAGTCCATCGCTGGTCCGTTTGTTTTTCTACACACCATTCTAGATATTCTATATATTCTAGATATTCTAGAAGGATTTGTGGTGTGGCCCCAGCCACAGGGGCCAGCACGCGCCCAAGTCAGCATGCGAGTACTTCTGTACTTGGCAAGCAGAGTTTGAGCCATTGAGCATGTGGCTACCCCCCCCCCCCCAGCACGCACCTGATACGCAGCTCGCGCCACTGCCCAGCAGGCGCGGCCACAGGTCCCACACATGTGAGCGTCGCCCCTCGGCTGCGCATCCGCACCGTCTTGGCACGCGCATGCGCCGCTGGTGCATGTCGCTGAGATGCCGGCTGCGCGTAAGCAGCTGGCTGCGTGTGTGGCGTCATGGTCAGCGGGGCGGCAGGCCCAGTGGCGATTGGGGCGAAGGTGCTGCGTACCACAGGCACAGCAGCTGGGGGGTGGTCGAGCTGGGCTGGGATGGCCTGCTGCCCGACGAGTGCCAGGGAGTGTGACACTGCATCAGATGAGTGAGCATTGTGTGAGGCAGTGTGACCTCAGCTGTGCATTCAGGTGATGCAGCCCCCCCGCCCACTGCTGCTTTGCCGAGCATCAAAACAGTATGTCGGTTGAGGGGCCCCACAGGCGAGGGCCGCTGCTAGAAACATCAGTCCACTGACCTGCTCCGCCCCACACGCACCCAGCACTGCAACGCACTGTGGCAGCCCCAGCCGTTCGGCTACCCATGAGCAGTGGCATAAACAACCATGCCCACCAGCACCAGCACCACCAGCAGCACCAGCACCAGCACGAGTACCCACCCGCGAACAGCCGCGCGCCAGGTGGTGGCAGAGACAGTGACAGCAGAGCTGCCTGATCTTGAGCAGGCGCCACCTCTCCAGCAGCAGGGCCAGCTGCCACCATCTCCTGGAACCGGCCCTCTGACAGGCACATGGCAACCAGTTGAGCTTCTCCAGCGATGCCTGGCCTGCAAATCAGGCATCACCCATGCAAGACAACCAATGCAGTACCGATAACCAGTGCAGCACCCGTTGACAGCATCATCTGTATCCCATGGCTTGCTAAGCAGGGTGTGCCTGAGATTTGCATGCATACGGCTGTCGTCCATCTACAGCATCTTGACAGTTGACAAAAGAAAGACACTATCACGTACGCACCGCTCGGTGACCCAGGCAGACAGCCCCAGAGGCAGTCCTAGCTCTCTCACACGTAGGGCCAGGCCTTGGGGCACGCCAGCTGCCTCCAGCTGTGCCTGCAGATCCACAACCTGTGGTTGTAACAGGAATAACACACACCAGTGGTCAAACATGGCAGTTGCCTGTTGATGAAGGACGGTACTTGCGGTACAGTGACTGCAGTCTGATAAGTCATCCACAGCACTGTGGACCACTCGGCGGACTGCCAGCCGGCATTTGAGCAAGCCGAAGGTATCGGACAAGGCAGAGGTCATAGGCAGGGCGGATGTCTGATGCAGAAGTTCAGGCATGTGGGGTGAGGGGCGGGGTGAGGGGCGGGGTGGGGTGAGGGGCGGGGTAGATGCATCATACAAGCTCAATGGGAGCAGGTATTTAGATAACGACTGTCAGGCTCCGGCATGCAGACACATCTGTGACACACCATGTTATGATTATTACTGTTATTATAATATGGGAGCAGGGGTGCGGCACCTCACACCTGAACAACCTCCCCCCACGAAGCACCAAATGCTGCGCAGCCTGTGCCATACGGCTCTGCTCTCGCCACCGGTAGCCATGGTAGCCCAAGCTCCACATCTTCTTCCTGGCCCCCTGCTGAGCCGCACATTCCAATACCAATACCAATACCACCCCAGCCGCTGCTGCCATGTTCTGCATGGCCGCAGCCAGCTGCGCTGCTGCCACTACTGCTGCTGACATGGCTGCTGCTGCTGCCACAGTCAGCTGCGCCACAGCTACTGCCAGTAGCGGTACGGCTGGCTGTGAACTCATAGCTGGCGGTGTACTGCCCATGAGTCACGTGGTGGGAGTGAGCAGCCGGGCATGGGCATGCATCCAGGAGCGGGTACTCCCATGTCACTGGTGATGGCCGGCGGTGTGCATTGTACTGCGTGCGAGAGCAGTACAGTGTGCGAGGGCAGCAGTACAGCGTGGGTGCTGCAGTACAGCGCAGGTGCTTGCATACGCCGAGGGTGGTAAGGGCTACCAGCAGTGTCCAGCTGTTAAAACTGTGCATCACACAAGTCGACAAGGAGCAAGCGTTTCAGCCCTGCCCTGCCCCCCCACGCCGCCTGCACAGCACCCCAACATAAAATTAAACCTTCTTTTCTAGGCGCCATTGGCGAGGCATACATACATACATACATTTGCCGCCTTCTGCCCGAGCTGACTGTCTGAGTAGGGCCGCAAGCACACCCACCCATGGTATACTCACCCAGACGCGACCCCCCTGGTTCTCACGCTCAAGGAAGTGAGGGTTGGCCACAAGCACACCCCCATACACAGCCCTGAAGAAGGATGCGAGTGAGAGACCATGCGAAGGCTGGATAGCGCTGAAGCTCTCGTAGGGGGGAAACATGGATGCATGCTGGTGTGCGAGCTGGCCATGTGCTGGCACGCTGTGGCCGTCGCCGGCTGTGCTGGTGGTGAGGGATGTGGGGAAGGGGGGTTTGGAGAGGGAGGAGGAGGAGACTGAGGCAGAGCCTGGGTGTGCGTTGTTGGCAGCAGCGGTGTTGTAGCTGGTGGGGGAGGTGCTCCTTGCGTACAGGCCGTTGTTCATGTGGCTTGTTAGTGTGCTGCTGTCGCTGCTGTGTCCCCGTGACTGCTGCTGACTGGATGCTGCTGCGTGGCTGCCGTGTCCGCTGTCATTCAAGCAGTAGCTTTGGAATTGCACACCCTCTTCCTTGACACAGGCGACCAGCCGGCCCACCGATACTTTGGCTCGCGTCATTGCGCGCAGCAAGTGTAGCAGCGCTGCATGCACGCGCGGCCGCCACACCTGCGCACAGCATAACGTGCACACGCATGCGGCATCATGGTCAGCAGCAGGCAGCAGAAAACCGTGAGAGCCGCATCAGCACTGTGGCGTGCTCAACCATCATGGGCACATTGCCAACACTTCAGGATGTCGTTGGACTGTGTGGACCTCCGAGCAGACAAGCTCAACACCGCATGCAGGGGCGGTGACCCTTCGCGCTTTGTGCCCATGCGCCACTGCCAGGTGTACAGGCAGTACTCTCATCACATTCCCGCTTTTAAAAACCTCAGCGCCCACAGTGTACCTGCGTGCAGCTTGCGGCATCATGCCACCGCTTGCACACCGCGGCTGAACGGGCAAGGTCGCGCAGGGGGAGACAGGCGAGCACTGCTCGCAGGATGTTCTCGCACAGCGCCTCCTCAAACTGCTCCATTGAAGCTAGTTCCACGTGCTGCTGCTCTTCGGCCCTTTTGAGGTGCCTTTGCGGCAGCCCCGTCTCTTGGCCAATGTTGCGGCTGGAAGCTTTACACGCAGCGTAGCTCCTCAGCTTTGACATGGCTCCGTTTGAGGACAGATGCTTGTTCAATTGGCAGGAAGGCTCCACTTGCGTGCAGATGGTGGCTGTGTTCAAGAGCGAGCTGCTGCTTGTGACTAAGTTCTTTGGCGTTGGACGATTTGATCACTGCAAGGAGTTAATTGACTCAACATCGCACATCGGTCACGGGCAGTAGCCAAGTGACTCGGATCTGACTTTGCCATCAGCCTGAAACTCAGTAAAAAATGAAACGAATGCAATGCATGCTCCCACAATGAACAACCCTACAACGCAGTTTTGAAAACGCACAATCTTCACTCGCAGCTCCTCCAAGCAGCAACGCACACATTGTCACATGCTGCTCCAACGATTACCCAGCGCATATTCCCAACGCCTGCCCTTTTTACAAGCCGAGGCACTACACCACATGGTCTGTGTATGCACATCTCAGCAGGACTGGCGCTGGGTGCTCAGAACTGGAGGTTGAGGGGAGGGAACTCCCTCACGTTCAGGGACAGCTTCAGATCCAGCCACGGCCCGGTAGGCGTAGCGTGCCGCCCGGCGTCGTTGGAGGGGTACTGGTTGGCCATCACATTAGCACGCACCAGGTTGGCAATGCCTGAAACGGCATCCTGTACTGCTGCCGCACTCCTGCCCGCCTGCAGGCCAGGTAATGCCCCCACATCCTTGCCCCCACGTGCCTTGGCCACGGCCGCTTGCCCGCCCGGGTACCGTACAGCACATGCGCGCGCGGTGCGCACAACATCAGGGTGCATGGGCGGTAGGAGGGACATGGACGCGAACGTCAGCTCGGCGCCCTGCACACATGTAATAATGAAAATAACACGGCGTGTCACAGATGTGTCTGCATGCATATATGTGCACCGAATGGCAGCGACACGTATGGCGTCTTCAAAGTGCACGCACCACAGGTGAAAAAGACAATGAACAGTGAAAGACAGAGTGAAAGACAACATCTGACAACATCTGACAATATCTCCTCAAGCTGTCATCTGAGCTGTTATGATAGTGATAGATGATCATTGTCCTAAGCAGGCCCAGCGCACCTGCAGGTCAATCATGAGGTTTGAAAAGAAAAAGGACAGCTCCAGAGACACAGCCTCCTCATCAGCCGCCTCGTCAGGGTTGAAGCCGCCAGCCTGGTCCGTTGAGCTACCCGTGCCGGCCTCAGAGGCCAAGTGCGCAGACGTTGCGTGCGGCATGTGGCGTGCATGCACCATTACAGAGGGCTTGGCACCTCCGCCCGTTGCACCAGGCCCACCCCATGGCTGAAGAGTGAGCGAATACTTTTGGCCCCGCCATGTGCCTGCAGACAAGTTTGGGTGCATGCCTGGCGGAGGTGATAGGCAGCGGCTTGTTGCATGCCTGATCCCATGCATGCCGTACATAATCTACATACGCATGTCAGTTCATTATTTGGGTACTTAGATCCCTGCCGCTGGTGGTTCACCTGGTGTTGCCCCTCCCACCAGTGCCAACACCAAGTCCTCCAAGCGCCATTGTCCGTCATACTAATGCCAACAGCAGCGATCCTGAGGGGGTGTGCTCTTGGTCCCAACAGCGCCATCCCTCTCACCTGTGCAAGTGACGTAGCCAGTTGACACCGCAGAGCCAGCTGCATTGGAGCTGTAGAACGGGTCATCAATGACCTCATCCATGCCAAGCCCTGTGATCTCACTCTTTTTGTTGTGAGGGTGTAGCTGGTTGGCCCCTGGGGAGGTGCTGCGGCCACTGGTGCTACTGCCACCTGACACGCACACATCACAGGAAGCGACAGACGGGCTCAACCATTGATCAATGGCCAACCGATCCAAGGACCAAACCAAACAGCGTGCATCGTTCCTGGAAGAAAACTGGACAGTAAGCATCACTGTGTGTTGTACCAAGTAAAGAGCCGCGGCACACATTGCTGCATGCATGTGCAGTATGCCTACCTTGTGTAGCAAGGGGTTGCATGACAGGTGGATGGATGGTTGGCCCCTGCGGCACACGTGGCCGTGTATCAGCGTGGCTGCGTAGCCATGGCTGATTTGGGTCAGCCGCACCCTCCTTCGCAGGTGTGGCTGCTGGGTATCGCGCTGTGCTGCCGGCGGGCGCAGCCGCCATTACGGTCTGCTGCTGCTGCTGCTGCTGCTGCTGCTGCTGCTGCTGCTGCTGTGCAGCTGGAGCCGCTGCCCGCTGCTGGCCACCCGGGGCATGCACCACAACCGAGTCTCCATCAAAGACAAATGGCGCCCCACGCACCGCCTTGGCCGCGGCTTTCATCACAAGCGGGTGTGTGAGGAAGCGACCAAAGTCAGCCTCGTCAAAGAGACAGCGCGCGGCGCCACGCGGCTGGTTGGTTAGCTTCACTCGCTGCTGTGTGAGCAAGGCTGGGTAGTCAAGCACCGAGGAGCCCACGCTCACATCCAGGCTGCATGGATGTATGAACACAATGTCATGCGATTGGATGTCATGTGATGTGAGATGATGCGACGAGCTTTTCACATGACTGTTGTGTTTAACTGCACACGTGTTTATGATGAATCAGTACACCGCGCATGGCCTACTGGCGGCGAGTTCAATTGAGCCAGGAAGGGGTGATTGAAGAGTGGGTGCATGCACTCAGCAGGCTCTGCAACGACAGCTTTACAGTCGCTGAGATATGGTGCTACTGGCTTTGGTGTCGGAATGCCATGCACCCATGTAGGATTGGCCTGGAGAGAGGCAGGCAGACAGCACAATGATGTGATGCTATGCAGGGTGAAGGCATGCAGGCATCGGCAAAGTCCAGGGCAAAAGGGACACTCACAGCCGCGCACTTAGCCCCTGGGGACTCTCCCAGCCCAGCCCAGACATCCGGGCGCGCTCCACACGGCCAGCCAGCAGTCCCAGTCTGCACACAACACAGCAAATGCATGCCAGCCCGCACCCGGTGTTGTGCATGCAAGGAGCCAGTGTACTGTGACAATGAGATTGCACCGACCTACAGCACGGCACCATCCTGCTCCATGAGAGTGGCTGTCATGGCTGTAGAGCCTGTCATGGCCCACTCGCATGGCATGGTCCCTGTTTCATGTACGTGCCATGTCACTTGGGCAGCCTGTGCCCATCAACCCACCCATTTGCGTCGACATCAAATTTAACGTCAGCAAAGCTCTTCAGGCGGCTCTGGATAGCCAAAGTTGCCACAGCTTCGACGAGCTGAGCAGCTGGATCCCTGCTTGAGGCCCTAACCGTTGTTATGCGGGGCCTGTTGATGCCTGCCTTGTGCAGCGAAACCATTCCGACAGGTGATGGTGTGGTACGAGCACAGGGGAGCCCCTGTGCATGCGACTTGCCAGTCACACTAGCCATGATGCTTGAAATTTCACCTAGCACGTACGCACAGTCTCGGCGTACTGTATTGCAACCACCCTGTGAGACCCACTCTCCATCCAGTTTTCTGCGCGTGGAAGGTGCCAAATGTCCCTCGGGCTGACGCAATCCTCTTTTGTGGTGTATGCCTGCACTTTGGACCTTCGCTTGAAGTTGGGCCGTCCATCTGCCGAGAAGCACCTGTTGTCCAGAGAGCAGGGCACTCCCTGGTAGCTGCTTCAATTTGCTGTCCTCTGGAGTGAAGGTGAGGCAAGGGCAGCCAGGCAGGGGGCGACAGCCAGCATGTGGTGGTGTTGCACAGCGTGTGCCGCCCAGTGCGTGCATGCTGCAACGAGGCATACCTTACGCGCAGCCCGCAGCCACACACAGCAGCACCATGCACAGAGCAATTTGATAGACTGCAGCTCTGCTTGCCCAGTTGCGGGTACCCATTTGATGCAGTGCCAGTATCATGCGCATCCTTGCGCTCCTGGCACCCACAGAAAGCTCCAGATCAGTCCCCACTGCACCAGGCATGGTCCAGCAGTTGGGGGAGCACTCTCAGAGTTGGAGGGAGTTTATAAAGATCTATACACATAACTCTCCCCAATGCGCCGCCTGTCATCCCCCAACATGTGGCCGCCCCAAGACCCACTGTGCCCCCAAACCCTTGCATCTCTTACCTGTTGGCTGTGGTTTACTCACAGGGCACCTACACAAGACCTCGCTCAGGGCTGCTGGTGGCTGAGACTTCTGCCCCGCCCACCCACCCCTAACCCCAGCCAGAGCAGCAGGCAGGCCTCAGCGTGCAGCACGTGTGCAGCCTGCTCAGCTGTGGGGAGCCTTAGCTGAGGACCAGAACAGGCGATTACACAGCAGGCCCCAACGCTGCCTAATTGACCAGCAATCACATGTGCACCAAGGCCGTGCTGCTCGCTCCAAGTTTCAAAGGGACCCAGCAATGGAGTGGCCGCAAGCAGGGGCAGCGCCTTGTGTCAACACCAGCACAGCACTGATAGCAGCACTGAGAGCTTGCAAGGGGATGCAAGAAGGCAAGGGTGCTCCACTCCTTGTTGCAGCCAGCCCACTGGAGGCATGCCAGCAGCAGGAACAGCTGTTTGTAGCATCAGCTAAGGCAGGGGAGGAGGCCATTACAGCGGCTCAGATGGAGGCGTGGGGGCGAGTGGGTGAAGAGGCCCTGCCACCTGCAGGGGTGGGCACTGAGGCAGCTGGCCGCGCGTCCAGCCTTGAATCTCTGTCTGATATGCAGCTGCCCATGCGGAAGGATCATGGCAGTGGTGCGGCATGCCAGGGTGCTGCATGCGAGAGCCAGGGCGCAGGTGCTGCATGCGCAGCGGGAGCCATGGGGGAAGGGCCCAAGGGATCACGATCAGAATGGGGGGCCATGGCGGCTCCTACATGCCGTACAACAACCACCGCAGCAGCTACTCTCACAACAACCAGCCTAGACCCTCGGACACCACCTAGCTCACCCCCAAACTACCACACCTCCTCCCCTCTCTCCCCATTCAAGGCCCAGGCAGGCTACGCGGTACAGTACGAGCAGGCAGGCAGTACGCCTCACAGCCCTACCGCGAGTCGTACCGCTACTGCGGCAGTAGCAATACGATCTGGGGTAGGGCACGTGGGCAGGCAGGTCAGCTGGGAGGGCATGCACTGGGGCAGCAGCTGGGCCGGTTTCGGAGCCATGGGCGAAGAGGTGTCCCGCACGCAATCTGCAGCCGTGAGCAGTGCGCTGCCAATAGCGGCCACTGCTCCAGCCTTGCAACAGCCCCTTGGGCTCGGCCTACCCCCTGTACTGCAGTTTCTGGGCGGTACAGCCGAAGGCCCAGATGCAGGGAGCTGTGGGTACATGCTCCAGGGCAGTCCAGCTGCACGGGGCGGTCCTGGCATGACAGGCTCTGCATCTGTAGCCTCTCTGCACGGAAACTCCGCGATGCCTGTACAGGGCGCAGCAGCGCCTGCCGCTCTGCTCAAACCAGCTGCGCAGCTCGCAGCGGCCCCTGGAGGAACTGTTGCCTCTCAGCCAGCTGAGCTACCACCACCTGCACTGGGTGTGAACCACCTCCTGATGGTGGAGCATGCGCTGCTGTCAGCCATCAATGCGGCTGCGGCACACCGGCGCAGCCTACCAGACCCAGAGCATGACGCAGGCGATGCAGCTCATGGGAGCGGGCCAGCACATACGGCTGCAGCACACGATGTGCACACAGCCGCACACTCCCAGCCCGCGCACGTGCGTACCGGGTATGGGTCAGCTGCCGCGGCACTGCCCAGCACGCCCCAGCTGCCTGCACTCGGCAACAGGGGGAGAGCAGGCGATGTCGATGATCTGCTGCCACGCAAGCGGCGGCGCAAGTCTGCACTGGATTCCAACACGTTCTCATATGAAGATGGGGCAGGTCTGGGGCGGCAGGGCAAGATGAAAGCAGCAGGCCTGCAGGCCGGTGGCAATGAGGTTGCAGCCATCACCCCAACCGCTGGCAAAGGCAGACCACCAGCAGTCACTGGCAGCGTCCGCAGCCATGGCAGGGCAATGGCTACCCCCTTGGCCATGTCAGTGATGGCTAGGGATGCTCGTGGCCATGGCAGCAAGCGCGCCCAAGTGCACCACAGTGCATCATCTCCCACAGCTGGTGCAGCCACAGGCACCCATCGGCTCTCTCAACCCGTGGGCGAACAGCCACGGCAGCAGCCGGCACAGGAGCAGTTGTTCACTGGCATTGCAGACAGGGTGAAGGCGGGGGCGCGCCGTACGGCGGCCGCCTCACTGCGTGAAAGCAACGCTGCCCCAACCCTGCCCCAGATGTCGATCGCTGCAGCAGCTGCTGCTGCTGCGCGCCAGCTGGCTCCCCTCAACCGCCGTACCGCTGGTGGCGGCTATGACGTACCGATCACATGGAGCGGTACAGGAGCCAGGGCACTGACAGGCGCGTCTGACTCCCAGCTGTCACAGGCACTACATATCTCGCTGCCCATGTCACCCACACTGCAGCACATCCTACAGCAGCAGGGGACGCAGCGGGTTGCTGGCAGCACAACCACCAAGTCAGACAATGGCAGTACAGAGCAGCCCCCAGGGAAAGCAGATGATGGGGCCAGCAGCAAGCCCCACCCGCTGGACATCCTACTCCCAGGCATGCAGCAGGGCCGCCGCAGCCATGCGCATGCCATGCGCGCATCCTGCGATGGGGCTGTGCGCGTGGCTGCTCAGCTTGGGGCGCGGTTGCTGGCCCACAGCACGGGGTCCTTGATGGTCACACACGAGACGCGCGGTACCGAGGGCGGTGCTGCTGCTGCCGAGGTGGCGGCTGCCTGTTCATATGAGGCAGCAGGTGGGTTGTCGCTCCTGTTTTACTGGACTTGCTTTGTTTAAGTTGAAATCGTATGGCAGGGGTGTGTACAGCGCTGGGGGGCCAGGATGTTATGCATGCGCTGAATGGCAACAGTCACAAACAGCGATGATGGAGTGCAGCCATGCAAAGCATGCACGTGCGGCAGGGGCCTGCGAGCTTGCAAGGAAGCCCGTTGCAACAGTCTTGCTTTGTTGCGCACACAGCAACAGAGCCTGCGCGCACCTCGAGCGACACGCACGCACGTAATCATGCCCACTCTGTTTTGTGCTGTTGTGGACTGCAGGTACTGGCCCTTGCGTCAGCAAGGAGAGTGAGGAGGAGGCGGAAGGAGTGAGGCATGGCTGGCCCGTCCCCATCCGCATAGGGTCCCTGCCACCATCCCTGGTGGCGGCTGGCTCCAGAAGCACAGGTGCTGGGCCACTCCCGGCCAAACCAATACACACGCCCCACCCAAGCGTCCCCGCTGCACGGGCGGTGGTGAGTGGAGGGCCACCGATCCGTCCAGCCAGCGCCACACCACAACGAGCAGCAGGAGTGCAGCACACAGAGGGCAGGGGCCAACTGACCACTCTACGGAAGGCTCATGTGCAGCTGGGCAAGCGCAAGGCTGGCAGCAACACACACACCCGAGCTGTAGCACGCCAGCCAGCCAGGGCCGCTGTGCGTAGCCAGGTCACACTGCCGCCACCCCCTCTCACTCTCCCTCCTCACTCTTCTCCAGCAGTGAGCAAGGGGTGGTCTCTGCTCACAATGCCCCGGCCCGCAAAGCGCGCGCGGCTACAGGGCACGCCGCCCACAGTCGCCTATGCGCCCGTGCCACCGCCACCCAGTCAACTGCGCATGGGGGCCCTAGATCCAGCACGTGCAGACCACCTTCAGGCCCTACAGCGGCTCAACAGCCAGCATCAGGTGCCCCCTGCCCTGCCCAACTCGCCACGACTGCCCCAGCTCGCCCCTGCAGCCCCCTCCCCCACTAGGGTGACCCACACAGCCTGGGGTTCTCCAGTCGCCTCTGCCAGTGCTGCCCTGCCTTCATCGCCTGGCACGCAGCGCATGGGGGACGCTGCATGGGGCGTGGGTGCGCTGCCGGACGTGGCTGCATGGCAACTACGGGCGCTGCCAGCGCATGGCAAAGCGGCCCGCCTCAGTGTCCAGATCCCATTCTGTGAGGGGGCTCAGCCAAAGGATGGGAGGGAGGGCAAAAGGGAGGGCGAGGAGGGGGACGAGGGCGTAATGGAGGAGGACGAGGGGGCAGCTGGCAAGCAGGAGGCATTCAGCCATGGGGATCTGGGATGGATTAGCCCCCCTCCGTTGGCTATCAAGCAGCAGCCAGGGTCCATGCCACAGCCTGTACTCCTGAAACCCCAGTGGGTTGTTGGACAGCGCGCGACTGCGAGCCATCAGGTGGAAGTGGCTGCAGGCAGTAACACAGTGCCTGGTGGCGCCCTGGGCACATGCGTTGATAGCACGGTTGCAGGCCGTATGCTCTGGGAGCTGTCACGTGTAGCAGGAGTGACCTCCCCAGCACTTCCAGCAGCAAACACTGCCAAGGAGGAGGACTGTGATGCTGAGAGAGAGATGGTAGAGGAAGAGCAGGAGCAGCAGCAGCAGCATCATAATCCAGGGCCAGGGCTGCACAGTGCTGTGGCAAGGGCCTCCACCCCCACAGCCGAGGCTTCTGAGCCTGCCCCTGGCTCAGTGCCAGGACGCCAGCACCCTGTGCCAGAGGCAACAACTGATGTGCCGAGGGACGAGGGGACTGCAGATGCTGCAGTGGCAGAACTGCTGCTGCTGCTCTCCACTGGTGGTGGTGTAGCTGCCCGTGCTGCCCCGCCCACCATCACCACACAGCCAACTGGGGGAGGGGTGAAACAAGCGCCAGCAGCGGTGCCTCTGGTACAATCTGCACGCCCCAGCTGCACCATCACCACCCCCACCCCCAAGGTGTGCAGCGGCCCCATGGGTATCACTCACCCCTCTGAGCCACCAGCAGCAACCTTCCCGCCTGTGCAGCTGGAAACAGCGCCTGCTGCCCGCACGGCGCCCACCAAGCCAGCAACCACTTTGCAGCCAGCCAAGCTGGCGACATTTGAGCCCGCCAAGCCGGCCCGTGCAGCCCTCGCTGGGACCAGCCTGCCTATTGTGAGACTCAAGTCAACTGCCCCACGCAAGCCGCTGACTGTCATGAACACACCCAGCATGTCCAAGCTTGCCAGCACCAGCTTTACACCCCACCAGGCAGCAGTACACCGCACCACGCAGCAGCACAGCCCACCAGGCAGCAGTACACCCCAACAGGCAGGAGTACAGCCCACCACTGGTGCACCTGGCCCATCAGGGCGTCCATACCTGACAAAGTGGCAGTCTGGTGCAGAGACCACAGCTGCTCACCCAACCACCAGCCAACACCCCCCCTTAACACCTGCTGTGCTGTCACAGCTGCAGCAGTTGCTGGCACGCCATGCGAGCAACAGCTCCAGGCCACCCACGTTGAACGCCATGGCGGCGGAATCCAAAAGGCCACTGGATTCCAAGGGGTCAGGGGACGCCAAAGGGTCCTCAGTGGAACTCAAAGGGTCGTGGGGGGACCTGATGACACAGCCTGCTCCCCCTGCCCTGCCACCAGTCAGCGCCTCCATCCGGCCGCAGCTGCCCACTACAAGCAGCACCCCACGTCAGCCGCTGCATGCTGCTGTGCAGCGGTCGCCATCAGCAGAAGCAGCACTGCTGGCCGCAGCAGCCGCCGCTGCACTACCACTGACCTTCAGGCGGCCAGAGACACTGGCGCCGCACAGTGCAGCAGCCATGGCGCTGCCTCCTATCACTCCTCTGTCTCTTGGGCCCCTCAGCTCTGTCCCAGCAACAAGGCTGCCTGTCCACATGCCCTCTTCCAGGTCCCTGGAGACCATGGCATCCTCCCACATACAGGCAGGCACAGTGGCCTCCTCACCTGCTCTGCACAGCACACAGCCACCTGCACCCCTGCACCTGCCAGGCCAAGAGCTTCAAGAGCTGGTTGCATCTCTGGGGTCCCTTGAACGAGCTCAGGCTGCAATGGCCGGGGCAATGGAGGCCCGGGGTGCCACACAACAGTTGGGAAGGGGAACGCCAAGGCCGGCTGGCTGCAACCCAATGGTAGCCATCCATGCAACTGCTGCTGCTGCTACGCATGATGAGCAACAGAGCCATGAGTTGCCATCAGCATCCGGGACTGTGGCAGCAGGCGCAGCTGGACCCAAGCCAAAGATGCAAGTACAGGCACACATGGTGGAAGCCATGGCGCGAGCTGCCGCTGCAGCAACTGCAGCCGCGACAGCTGCGGCATCATCGGCCAAGCAGCCCCCGCAACTTGGGGCGCTTGCTGCACTGCAGGCAGCCCTCCTGTCCCCAGCTGCCCCAAGCACGGGTGCACATGCTGGTGGCGTGCATGCAGGCGCTACGGCTGTGGATACCGCTACAGCGGCACATGTGCGCCATGCGGGGCATGCCTCGCTGTCAGCGGCCATGCTTGCACAGCCAACTGAGCTTGGCACGCATGACATCCACCAGTGACAATTGCCTACAACCATGGATGTCATGAGCTGCATGCATGCTCATGCCGCATGTGTGGAAAGGGGTTGCTTTCGCACTGGTCATGGGCAGACAGCTGTCGCTGACAGGATTTGCAGAGAGTGTTGAGCAGGGAAGAGCCGGGGAGTGGTATGAGCATCGCTGTAAACCCGTACATGTCCGATTCAAACACGTTAGGTCCACAGAGCCCACACAACCGTGACCACTGATGTCGGGTTTATATGGGTGGGCAACGCCTGTCGCCACCCCATCCGCCACCACCACAACAGAAGACCGCAGGTGGGTTGCAATCGGACCGGTCAGCAGGGGCCCCTGCGCTTCTGCATCACGTAGGGCATGCAGCTGACATGCAGCCTCATGCAGCTGCGTGATCACGCGATCAGCGCGTCTCCGTGTGAGCAGCGCGCAAGGTCGGAGCTGGCGCTCCAGCGCCCAGCCGTCCGGGCACAAGGGATAGGGGGTAGATGGGTTGAAACCGGTCCATCCACGCCAGTGCGTGGATGGCTGCGGAGTGGGAGCGCATCAGATGGCCAGGTGTACCCAATTGGGCGCACGCGTGCATTGCCGCGATCGCGCATTTCTGCAGCCCTTTGTCCCTTACCCCTTGACACCTGGCCTGCCGGCGGAAACCCAATTGGGCGCACGCCGATCGCGGCAATGCGGCCAGCGCAGCTCGTAATCACGGTGCATTTAGCCAATTCACCTGCTGTGGGGTCACGATGGGGGCATGATGGGGGCATGATGGGGGTTGATGGGGCCCGATGAGGGCGTTTCAGGCACTTCAGACGACCCCTAACGCTTCATGGGGGGCAGTGGTGGCGCTTGTGCTCGCTGCACCGCCAGCTGCAGCCGCCTGCGTTGACCACACTGCGTTTCGATGCCTTATCCCGTGTGCATCGCACCTTCGCCGCAGGTCCAAAACCTCGCACCCCAAATTCCTTGCCGATCATCACCGACAATGGCCCTCTCCATGAACCGCGTTGCTGCCAAGCCCGCCCGCTGCGGTGCCCCTGCCAGCCGCCGTGCTGTGCGCATCACTGCCCAGGCAGCTCCCACCCCTGACCCTTCCTTCCGTGCCTCCCCCCCTGAGGCTCCTGGTGCGTCTGCGATGTGGCCTGGCTGAGCAGGCTGCTTGTACGCATGGATGCACCAGTGCACGCTGTGGTTGATGCAGGCTAGGTCCTGCATCCTGCAGACTGACAGCTGCTGCACATGGGACGGCCGCATGCCCATACGCCCTTGGCCCTGGCCTGACTGACCATTGCCATGTACCCTTGCCCGCGCGCAGCCCCTGCTGCCTCCCCCCTGACTGTGGCCGGCACCCCCTACACCCTGCCCACCACCACCACTCCTTTTGACAACTTCAACTTCAAGCCTATCCGCGAGGCGCAGGTGAGGATCTGATGATGAATGCACTCCCGACTGCTCTCCGCCTTCCCTGCCCTCGCCCCCTCCATGCCTCTCGTGCCTGTCCCCCGTGTCCCTTCCTCGCACCCCTCTCCCATGCCCCACTTCCCCAAGCTGGAGCCATCCTCCCTGCCTATATTGTGCCCTCCTCCCACCCCATCCTCTTTCCCACCCAAACACACACTCCAGTCTTTCTCTGACTTGGTCCCCTTGCGCAAACACGTACTATCTTGGCAACAGGTGTCCCGCGCCATGACCTCCCGCTACTTTGCCGACCTGAACGAGTTTGCCGAGTGTGACGTAGCCATCGTGGGAGCTGGCTCTGCTGGCCTCACCTGTGCCTGGGAGCTGTCTCGCACCGCCCCCCACCTCAAGGTAGGCTCGCCACGCACGCGAGCACGCTCTGCTGGCAGTAGTGCATGTACATCTGTGCTATGAGCTGCCAGAGCTGCAGCCCCGTTGACCAGCAGTGTAATCGCGCGCCGACTGATTTGCTCACAAAGAAGACAGCTGCACCTGGCCACAAGCCACCGCTGACCCCGGACACGGCACCATGGGTCTCCACCCCTGGACTCAGGAACCATACCATTCCTGCTTCTCCCAACCCCTTGCGCTAAGTAATCGCACTCACCGTCCCTCCCCTCAAAAACCTGTTTCATTCCTTCGCAGATCGCCCTCCTGGAGGCCGGTGTTGCCCCTGGTGGTGGTGCCTGGCTGGGCGGCCAGCTGTTCTCCGCCATGGTCGTGCGCAAGCCCGGCCACACCATCCTGGACGAGCTGCAGGTGACTAGCAGCACCTGGCTGCCGCCCCCACCCTGCCGTTTGGCATGATGATCCGTTGTGCCACGTCCTGTGTCTCATTTGCGTGTCTGCGTGTTGTTACAGCCTTCTGCATGGTGTGTGTGCGTTTCACTGAAGCATGTGTTCCCGGCGGCGGTAGGGATAGCTGTGGTGGTTGGCGGTTGGCGGAGAAGAGAGTGAGCCTGAATTGGAACAGGCTGAGCGGTGTGGGGTAGCGTGCTGCCGCAGCAGCAGTTGTGGATTGGTTGGTGCACCAGTGTTTGGCGTGCTTTACTGACCTCCCAAACGCAACGGATCACCGCGGGTGCCAGGGCCTGATGCCTCGCATGCTCCCCATGTGGGCCCATGTGTGAGCTGACGACCTGTGCTGAGATCATACCGCAAGCCACCGGAACAGGTTAATGCCTGCGTCGGGAGTGTGTGCCGTTGCGGGTGGTGTGCTGTGCTTGCCCTGTGTGCTGTTGGCCTGCAGCCACTACGTCTGGCTGGCGGGTGGATGCGTTGGTGGATCCGCGGCCCTTCGGCCCCTACTGCGCACCACTTTCGGGACATGCAGCGTTCTCCTCTGCCCCCGGCAACAGCACCTGCCCTCCCATGGCATATCATGCATATCGTAGTGTACAGCCTGTGGGCCTGCCCAGCTGCCTCCCGCTGCCGGGTCCCCTGTCTGCTCCAGTGGCAGGGATCCGGCAAGGCAGCACTGGGGGCTGCACTGCACCGCGTCCTGGCACGCCTGCATTGTGCTGGATGTCCAGACGGCGCATGTGTGCAGGCAAGCCCTCCGGCAGTACATGGCAATCAGCTGCGCCAGCTTGCATGGTCCTGTCTGCGTGATTGTGTACCGATCGCGTGCTGCGCCCTGCCTGCCCCTTGCCCTGTCCGCCCCCACATTCTTACTTGGCAACAGATTGCCTACGATGACGAGGGCGACTTTGTCGTCGTGAAGCACGCCGCCCTGGTCACCTCCACCCTGCTCTCCAAGGTCCTGGCGGTACGTCTGCAGCCGTACAGACAGTACATGCAGTACATGTTGCAGTACAGGATGCAAGCTCACCAACATGTCCCAGCTGTCTGAGCTGCCAGTGAGCTGACCCCATGGTACTCCCCTGGCATGTTCAATCCAGCCCCCTCACCCCCTCTGCTAACAGTTTGCGTCTGTGCGCCTGCATTGTGCGCCTGCCTGCTCCGCTCCCTTCTCCCTCCTCGTTTTCAACAGGCGCCCAATGTCAAGCTGTTCAACGCGACTGCTGCTGAGGACCTGGTCGTCAAGCGCGACGACTCCCTGCCTGGTGGCAGGTGCGGCACTGCTGCTGCCATTGAATTTACCAGGCACCTGAGCTAATCCTCCCTTTTCACCCCTTTGTGCTGCCGCAAGGGGAGGCCCCCCATATGCACTGCTTGTACTTGGCCATTTGTACCACCTGGCAGGTTCTGACCCGTTCTGCTGTACTGCCTGTATGTACTGCCTTGCAGGTACGTGGGCGGCATCGTGACCAACTGGACCCTGGTGTCCATGAACCACGGCCTGCAGTCCTGCATGGACCCCAACGTGATTGAGGCCAAGGTGGTGGTGTCCGCGTGCGGCCACGACGGCCCCTTCGGCGCTGCCAGTGAGTGGCAGGCAGAAGTGTGCATCCATTTCGTGTCACTTGGACACTGGCGCTGTGTTCCAAGTGTCGTGCCTCCTGTCGGATTGCTTGCTTGAACATGTGCCTGCTGACAAATTGCGTGCTGGGACGTTGCAGGAAACGCCCCGAATGACACGCCTAAATGAGCCCCTGCCCTTCTGAAACCATTGGCCTGGACCCCTTGCCACCTGCAGGCGTGAAGCGCCTGGCCCACCTGGGCATGGTGCCCCCCGTCCCCGGCATGGCCGCCCTGGACATGAACACTGCCGAGGACTCCATTGTGAACAACACCCGCGAGGTCGTGCCTGGCATGGTGCTCACTGGCATGGAGCTGGCCGAGGTGGGTGGTTGTGACTCGTTTTTTGTTGGGTCAGGATCGAAGATTCACGGCATGGGGCAGCTGCTGTGATTGTGGTCAGCGCGGTGTGCGAGCGTGTGTGACGCGCACTGCTGCATTGCGTGCGAGTCCCCGAGCGCAAATTGTGCCTTTTCCCTGCGCAAAGCTGTGCAATGGGAGCTGATTACATGCATGCATGGTGTTGATGCGTATTTTCTTGTTTGCTGCCCGTCCAATGTGCACAGATCGACGGCTCTCCCCGCATGGGCCCCACCTTTGGCGCCATGCTGGTGTCCGGCCGCAAGGCCGCTCACGTGGCTCTGGGCGTGCTGCGCAAGCAGCAGGAGGCTGCTGCCTCCAAGGCCGGTGCCAACAAGGCCGAGATGAGCGCCTAAATGGCATCGGTTCCAGGAGCTTCAGGCTCTATCAGGAGCCGCCTCATGGACCCTAGCTGATGATCATGGCGCGCCCACAAGCCCCAGGCCGCATTCATTGATTTATCTGGGGATGTGGAGGTCCATGGACCCAGTCTGCTGGGAGTCTGGGGGAGCTCTGTGCTTGAGTTGGAACTGCTCGTCACCTGCTGGTGTAGAGCTGTCACTAGCCTGCTTGCATTTGTGGGTCGGTGTGCAGCTATGCAACCACCAGGGCTTGCGTGCAGTGGGATGGACACAGCAGCAAGAAGCGGAGCTGCTTGTGGCCGTGTGTATACAATCAAGGTGAACAAAGGGCAGGGGCGCATCGTGCTTGCCAAGCGATGCAGAGTGTGTGCGCCTGCTGCGCCCAGGCACACGTGTGAACTGCCCTATGCCAGTTGTAAATATACAGTTGTGTCTGTGCGCCAGCTTCAGCTGTGCAGGGTTTGAAATAGTGGCCTCAGTATTGATGATCTGCCAGCGCATACCCGTAACCAGTCTTGCATGCAGAATTGCACATGGCCTTCAGGCAGTCTGGAGTCAGTCTGGAGATGGGCATCGCAAGCGTCAGCTGTTGCACTGCGCTGTTGACATGCCCACCACAGTGCACCTGGCCATGGCAACATCATACTCAGGCGGCTTGGCATGGGTTGCATGTTGTGGGTGTTGGTAGGCGGCCCATACGGCTGGCCGCAGTAGGGTGTGGGAGCGGAAGGGCGGGAGGAGCCTCCTGCCAGTGCGGCATGCAGTGCTACATACTTCATGTGGATGGTGTGGGGGCAGGGCGCGGCAGCGATACATACAGCGGCGCATGCAGCGATACATGCGCTGCGGACATGTGAAGCAATGGCGATGATGGGAGATGGTTCATGAAACCTTTTGTATGTATCTGTGAGCCCCTGTATACACGGAAGGGAACTGTGTGTGAGATTTGCAGGTGGCAGTTGATGGTTGAAGGAAGACGACGACGACAAGACGAAATTGTTTTTCAAAGCACCGTAAGCAAGGAATTCAAATCAACCATCTAATGGGATCATAAATTGTTCGCTCCTGAAGCGCAAACGGCCATGGAACTTCACGCCTTTAACCAGCTCCACCGCATCCATCAACAGCAGGAGCGGGATGCCAGTGCCCCCAAACATAAGCAGCGGAAGCCTGATGCTTTAGAGGTGGGGATCTATGTTGCTGGTGCAGGGGTTGTTGCGGTCCAGGTTCAGCCTAAAATAATGTTGTTATTTGCTGCTGGAAGCCGGCTGACACAGCTGCCCTTCGCGTCTGTTGCCCTACCTGCAGGCCCTGTCTGCAGCCAGAAGCGGGCACGGGGAGCGCCGAGAGGTGACAACTGCTCTCGCATGAACTTCCGTTGAAACATGCGTGCTGGCGGTGCCAAAGAATGTGTGCAGCATGTTGTGTGCACAGGTGCAAGTCAAGTTCATCGACACTGGCAGGGCTCGCACAATCCAGGCTAGCGATTATGCCAGGCGAGGTGAGCTGGGAGCACTTGGCTTTTGCACGGAAGCTCGGTGCGTATTTCGATGGCTGAAGCAGAACCACTTGGCCCACTTGCAGATGACGAGAGTTTCGAGCAGTTCCTATCACCTGAGGTGAATGGGACGCAGGTCTGCTAGATGCCATCTGTGTGCCCTTCCCCTACTGTACACCACATGATGCGCACTTCACTATGTGCCACATGGATGCACCATGCACACAACATGTGTGCATGCGTCCCTGCCTGCTTGCAGGAGCTGGCCGAGTGGAAGGCATACACGAAGGCACTTGACACCCGAGTACGCATCATGTCTTCAAACAACACCTTTGGTGCGGCTCCGCCCCCAGAGGTGCCAGGCGCCACGAAAGAGGCAGACCCAGTAGCAGAAGCCATCGAGGCTCTCACATGCAGCAAGACATTCTCCAATAAGTTGCAAGCCACTCTGGAGCCGCCTCGGGCAAGCATGCGCGTGCGCCTGGACGCAGTTGCATCCCCCAGAGGCTCAGCCTCCCCCCTAGGCAGCCCACTGGGTGGCAGGACCCCCCGCTCTGGCCGCTGCAGCCAACCCGGCAGCACGCTGAACACCGGCGGTATGCGCACGTCCCATGGAAACGTCTTGATGGTCAACCATGCGGTTGAGCAACCAACTGTGCAGCCCCCGGCAGCCCAAAGCTTCGCCCACCTACTGGGAGCACCCCCTCGCAACAGCAGCTCTGGGGCGGTGGGCGCGGGCTCTGCAGCAGCAGTAGGCTCAGCGGCGACGCTGCGCGCTGTGCTGCTGGCGGGTGGGGCCCCAGCGGATGGCCTGCCAGGCCCCCGCACATCAGGTGCCGGCGCGCAGGCTAGCACTGTGCGCTTCCAGTCTGTGGGCACCGGCTTGGCCCGCACTAGCAGCAACCTCCTGGATTCCATCGATTCGATGATGCTGGGGGACGGCGGCAGCGCGGGTGCATCACCAATCAGCTCCCGTGCCCGCTTCGGCCGCCGTGCTGACACCTCTGAAACACTGACCATTCCAACCAGTGATGAGCGCGGTTCGCTGAGTGGGGCCAGTCACGTAGGCTCCGGCCGCTTGTCAGGGCAGCAACGGACCCTCTCGTCTGACGCCTCCTTTAACGCAGCAGTCAGCAGCTTTGGTGGTGTTGGAGCGGGCCGTGCGGCTGTGAACGCTATTGAGGTGCAGGCGGAGGCAGCACGCACCCGGTTCCTGAGGCTGGTCAGCGCAAAGTCCAGGGACCCGGGGCCGCTTGAGGCGTCTCAAGCGAAGAGCTTCACCGCGCTGCATGCCAGCGGCACAGGCGGGGCGGGGCGTACATCTGGGCAGCACGCCAGGGTGGGCGCGGGCGCGCCGCACAGCGGCAGCGCTGTCACAGCCGCACTTATGAGCAGGACGCTGCACGCTGCTGCTGTGGCCCATCATGGCGTGAAGCCCGTGTCACAGGAGTCAGCGACGCTGCCATTCAAGGCGCACTGATCCCTTGACAGGCAGGTAGTCCAGGCAGGACCCACAGCAGCCGATAACGCTGCCGTTCAAGGCGCACTGACCCCTCGGTGCTCCTTGCTTCTTCCTCTCCTTTGTCGTTTTCTTGTTGGTCGCTTTCAGGCCCTGCTGCTTCGGTTGCATGGATGGGCCTGCACGGGCTGTGCTTGGCGCGGTCCGCGCAGCCCCGTGTGTAGCAGGGCGGCTACGCTGGCAGGAGCTTCTAGGCGCACGATCTGACAGCTGCACTGGCAGATCCGATGCCAACTCGGTGCAGTGGCAATGGTGGATGGCCATGTGGCAGGTGGTGGCGGCAGGCTTGGTGGGCAGATGAGAACACGCAGCTCGTGCGGTTGGGTGATGCGGCAGCAGGATGCCTGTTTCCGGGTAAAGTCTTGGCGTTCAATAAGAACCATGGACGCCTTGACACGGTTCCCGGCTTCAATGTCATTACTTCTTAGCGAAAAATGCGCCGCTGTATTCGTGTCGGCTGTCATGTTGTCCTGCAGCCGGGCCGTTGTGTTTCAAGTTCAGGAAGGCTTCTCGCGTACATTGAATGAGGCTGCATGCAGCTCAAAGTACCATCAGGGCGCGGACCCTGCTGAACACTGGCCGGTCATGTTGGGTTGCTGGGCGCATCCCCTGCGTAACAGGAATCCCCTGCGTAACAGGAATCGCAGCATGTATCAAGGTGGTATGCTGCGGCACCCCTGGTGATTGGGATGCCTACACTGAGGCAATGAATTTGGCACATGTTTGTGCATGAGTGCTTGATGCTTGCAAACATTGAAGCAGGACAACTTGTTATTCCATGATTATACGATACTTCAAGGGGTGGGTGGGCAGGTCCAAAGGTCAAAGCAGGGAACGTGTAGGCAGGATGTGACATGCTGAAGCGTGAAGGGCTGGATTCAAAGCCATTTGTGGCAGCTTTGATACCGGCTCACAATGCAGGCTGGGATTAAGAATGCATTTACAGCCCTTGCTGGCGGTGATTGTGGTCCTAGGATGCTACGGCTGGCGCTGTGTCAGTCGTTGGCTTTGCTGTGCTTCTGAATATGGATGGCAGGCATGTTGCGACTTCAGATAAGCACCGTTCCGTGTCCGTCGCAACTGCCAAACGCTATGCCAGCACAACTGTGTTTGTTACATTCTCAAACGATTCACATTGTGTGCAGGTTAGTACAGGTTCAGTCCATCTGTGCAGGATCCCAAGGCTCTAATGCATCCTCTTCCCCTGACTGCAGCAGCTGCGGTGGTTGGTACAACTCGTGGGGGGCATCACCCTCCTGCACCAGCCCTTCTCCTGCAGCTGGTCTGTGAGGCGGAAGCTTTGGAGGCAAGTGGGCATCTGGCGGCTGCTGCAGCCGATCTGGTGGTGCCATGGTGGAGGGCTGCTGTGATGGCGCAGGCGGTTGTGGTGGATTTGGGGGTGGGGGTGGGGCCGGGGGTGGCTGTTGCTGCATTTGTGGGGAGGTGGGTGATGTCTGTGTGGGCAGCTGCGTGCTTGCCTGTGGCCCTGGTGCTTCCCAGGCTCTGTGCAGCGATTGCTGCTGCTGCTGCTGCTGCTGTGGCTGGGATGGATGCTGTGGCTGTGGCTGAGATGGGGGTGCAGCTGGGGGTGCAGCTGAAGAGGGTGGGAAGTGCTGCGTTTGCTGCAGCTGTGCCTGTAGAGTGGCCACGAGGCCATTCAAGCGAGCTATCTCCTCATTGCGCGTTAGGAGCTCCTGTGACCAGGCACCACATGTGTTGCGTTTGTATGTACGTTACCAAAGGCAAACCGCTGGGTCCACCCTAGAGAAGCCAGTCTGGGCAGGCCAAACGCATTCACGTGACAGCATTCTCAAAGCCCCCAGCAAGCTGTAAGCCACCTCACCTGGTAGTGCATCTTGAACACAACTGCGAGCACAGGGTCAACGTACAATTGTACATGGGATGTGATCATGTGAAACACACTGCTGGCGTCTTGCGTGCTACAATGGGGGAGCAGTTATACTGCAGGCCTGTTGTAACAGCTGGTGCAGGCCTGTTGTAACAGCTGGTGCACTTGTCTGAGGCCCGACATCCAAACATGTACCAGACCTCCCACCCCCGTCGCCAGCACCCCCTCCCAACTGCACGCAACTTCCTGACCAAACAGCTCGCCAGCACCCAGGGTGTAGGCATTACGCGTTGCATGGCCTATTAGTTGCCCAATTGGACAGCTCCCCGCCTTCTATCCCCAGCACCCAGGCGGCCCCTCTCCTTACCTGTGTTGTTGTCCAGCTCCTGCTGAAGGTCCGCTGCATGCACGCTCAGCTCCTTCTGCCGTGCAGCCGCTATAGCCAGAGCCTTGTCCTTGGCTGCAACCTGCATGCAATGGTGCGCCACAATTCATAGGTCAAGTTGCGCAACCCTGTGTAATGATAGCGTGCATGATGGACCAATGATGCAAGGACTGGTGCAGGGTGGCCATGCCATCATGATGGCCGCCTGTGCCGCGCATTGGATGTGACAGCGGCAGTGGGCATGCACAGCAGCAATGACCCGGGCAGGCGGACAGGGAGGCCATGGGCCTGACCTGCTGTCGGTGGCTTGACCAGCACATCGGGGCATATGCGGTTGGCACTGATCAACTTCAACTGACTGATCAGGTCAGTGATCAGGTCATCGTTCTTTCATGGAAAATGAAGCAGATGGATTCTGAAGTGGAATGCAGACTAGAATTTACAACAGCTTCGCATGCCGCACCTCGGCCTGTACTGCTGCTACCTCGAGCTCCAGCTCGCGCATGCGCCTCGCTTGAGCCTGCATGCGCACAAGGCAAGCATGCAGGCTGCTGTCAGCATGCCGCCTTGCACTGAAGGCTCAAGGCTTCAGCCTGCAGCTTGCTGCTCGCTGAATGTGCTGTGTTCTAGTTCAGCTGCAGCTTCGACCATGTGCTGTGCAGCGGTGCACCCTGAGAACTGAGCCAGCGGCAGGCACAGCCCCATGTCGGGCACAGCCCTGGTACAACCCACCTGGATTTTGTTTGTGTAGGCTGCGATCTTGGCGGCACCCATGTAGGCGCTCTCATCCAAGTACACTGCGTCATCAATTAGTGACCGCAGTGCCTGCGTGCCACCATGCAGCCATGCACAGTTGCACACGTGTGCGAAAAAAGTTGAAACAACGCATGCGTTGCGAGGTGATGGGAACATGCCGGAGCATGCGCGCATGGTCACATGCACGGACCACCATGTATGGCACTGTCACGTAACCATCTGCACACAGGTGACATGCGCAGTTCGCATTGCACACCTGCACTGCCAGCTTGGCATCCTCCACATTGCCGGTGGATGCACTCCAGTTGATCCCAGAGTGGGAAGCCATCGACCTGCTGGGATCCAGAGAAGGTAGGGGTCTCATTACCAGCTCTGGGACGTGCGCCATCGCCCCGTTTTGTCGATCACAGGGGCCCCCTAGGGTTCACTGCATAACTTGATGCTTGCTTGGCAGTTGCTATGTGCTAGCATTCATCTCAAATGAAATGAAAGACTCTGGCGCGCGTCCACAGAGGGGTCCAACCAACTCCAACGACTTTTCACATTGTCACAATTTCACAATTTAGCCGCGCACGCGAGTAAGGAGTTCCTGACTCAGCTGAGCAGACGTGTTAAGTTCGTGTTTGGGCACCTATAACCGTCACGTTGACTTGCTTACCAGCGCAACACGCGCACACAAGCGCCAGGCTGTAGGCCATGCGCTCTTAAAATGTTAACCTGAAGCAGTCAGCAGCTTCCTGCGCCCTCACAGAAGTATTGTGCTGAGGTGCGTTAGGCAGAGTCCAGGGTTCGGACTGCTGCACTGCATCTGTTGGAGCAGCGTGGCATGGCCGCGCAACAACCACATGCGAATTATAGGAACGGCTGAGGAAGAACTGCATGCACTGTGCCTGGCCTTGGTGCAGGCCAGCCACCTAACGAGCACGACCATGGCTTCCCAGCAACCAGAAGGACAGCCCCCAGCGGCTCCTGCGCCTCCAGTGCCAGCAGCAGCTCCAGCTTCAGCAGCTGCAGCCCCAGCCCCAGCCGCAGCTCCAGCACCAGCTGCACCACCTCCGGCCCCAGTGGCCGCAGCACCAGCGCCCATGCCAACTGCTGCACCAGCACCGGCCCATGCGCCCGCGCCTGCGCCTGCTCCGGTGCCGGTACCAGCCTCAGCCGCTGCGCCAGTGCCTGCCCCTGCAGCCCCAGCTCCGGCCCCTGCAGCCCCAGCCCCTGTACCTGTACCTGTGGCGCCCGCCCCAGCCCCTGCTGTTGCACCTGCTGTACCTGTGCCCGTGCCAGCCACAGCCCCCGCACCTGTAGCAGCACCTGTTCCAGCCCCGGCCCCAGCACCTGCTGCTGCGCCAGCCCCCCCGGCCCCCGCAGCCCCTGCTCCAGCCCCTCCTGCAGTGCCCACACATGTGGAGCCAGCACCCGCACCTGTGCCGGCGCCTGCACCTGGGCCTGTGCCTGTGCCTGCCGCAGCCCCTGCGCCAGCCCCGGCTCCCCCAGCCGCTCCCGCACCAGCCCCTGCCCCTGCTCCTACGGCCGCACCCGCGCCCGCAGTTGCGGCCCCTGCACCCGCCGCTGCGCCCCCGGCACCCGCCGGTGCGCCCCCGGCTGCGCCGCCTCCTGCTGAAGGGGGCCGCGCGTACCGCGTGCGTGGCAAGGTGGAGGTGGAGGAGCACGACGACCGCCGCAAGCCACCACCCCGCCGCAGGGACAGCTACGACAGCTTCGAGGACGACAGGTGCGCAGGCGTAGTGGCGAGGCTTTTAAAGCATTACAGCTTTGGGACGAAGTAGCTTTGGCGTTTGAGATGAAGTTTTCAGTGAAGAAAAGGGTGGGGGGGAGGATGATCACTAAGGCTGAAGGCGGTGGATGCGGGCGGCTTTTGGCAATCGGGGGTGACATGCTGTAATGCTGATGAAGACGTGGCGCAGGCTGCAGTGTGTGGCGTGGGGTACGCCAAGGCTGAAGGCAGCAGCAACAGGGCAGGGGTCTGATGTGTCAGGTTTGGCTCCGTGTTGTGGTTGCAGGCTTGATGACGACCGCCGAGATGGCAGGGGCAGCAAGCGCCGCGACGACGACTACAGTGGTGCGCAACCACAGACTTGTGCCGCGTACAGCTTTAAGGAACACGGCGCTGTGCTGGCGTCCCTTGCATTCAACTGATCGTCCTGCTTGGCCTCCAACAGCCACCCATGGAGCGATACACGCCTGCACCGCTGCACTGCTAAGACGAGCTAAGGCTCTGCAAATTTGTCTGGCCTCCGTACTCGTGGCTTGTACACATGTTGTTAATCCTGTCTCGCGGCAGGCATTTATGCGACATGATGGGCGTACGATGTAACCAACACACACACACACATGGGTGGCGGCTACTGTCCGCCGCAAGCCCAGTAGCCAAACAATTTCATCCTTGTGCCCGTCCATTCCACACAACATGCTCCGGCTGTCCATTTGATCGCATGCCCACAAGGCACGCCCCTGCCACCGCTCACGCACCATGCAGACGACTACTACTCCGACGACAACTACTCGGACCGTGACGGCAGCGGGGCGGGGTCATACCGCACGGGCCTGCGGGACAAGTTTGAGGGTGACATCTCCACATGGGGCAACAAGCGTGTGCCCGGCTTCTATGGCCGAGCCAACAGCGAGAGTGATCACACGCTGAGCTCAGGCCTCAGCCCGCGAGACACGCGCCCGCGCCCCCGAGAGTTTGACATTGAGGCGGCCAAGAAGGTGAGTGGCTGGTGGTGGAATGAGCGGGGTGGGCAGGATGAGCTGGGCAGGATGAGCTGGGCAGGCGGAATGAGCGCGGGTGGCTGGTGGGGGCCTGACGCTGTGGACCGGGGGCGGTGGCCCTGCTGGCAGGCTGAGTGGCATGTGCTGGGGTGGGCGGGGAAGGGGTGGGGGTGAGGGTGGGGGTGTGAATCGTAAGCTGTGAAACCTTGCGACGTTCTCCGGTGCACACATGGTCCTGACTGCTCCCGATGCGTGCGCTCCGCCGTCCGCACCGCTGTACTGCCGCTGCTGTACCGCAGACGCTGGCATACAACGCGGGCATGTACGGCCGCGCCCAGGCGCTGCGGCGGGAGGGCACCGCGCCCACAACTCTGGGCATCGCCGACGACCTGCCCACCCGGTTCGCGTACGAGCAGCTGAACCAGCTGAGTGGGATGGCAAATAAGGTGCAGATTGCGATTGACCGGAACCGCAAGGTGTTTGAGGCACGCATGCGGCAGGAGGATGCGGCGACGATGCGTAAGGCGTTTGATGCGTGGCGCGCCGCGCGCTACGGCTCGGTCGCCAAGCAGCAGATCCTGCGCCGTGCGATTGCGCGCCTGCAGGTGCGTGCGCATTCGTGTGTGGTGGTCTGTGTTGTGTGCATGGCAGTGCGCATGACCTGTGGCGTGAATCATGTCATGAAGCATGGTCAATTCGGTGCAATGACCGGAGCCTAGCACCCGATTCATGAGAGCACGCATGAGAGTACGCGCGCGTTGGAAACAGGGGCTAGGGTCTGAGGGGTTGGAACCGTCTTGAGGAACATGGTGCTCTGGATGGGGCGTGCGGCAGGGCTGGGAAGGGGCAGCACGGAGCCCAATGTGTGCCTGTGGCCAGCTGCCCCGCCACGCGGCCAGGGGCTGACAACACCACAAAACACGTGCCACCTGTACGCCGCACTGCCACACGCATCTCGAACTGGTGGTCATTACCATGCAGTAAATGTATCCAAACGTTGTTGTGTTTTGTCTCTTTGCACCTGCTGCAATGCTGCAGCGTGGCGTCATGGCGCGCGCGTTCTTTGCGTGGAAGGACAAGTTCCACACAGTGGACAAGCTGCTGGCGATGCGGCGCAAGGTGTGGCGGCGGCACCCGCAGCCTTTGGTAGTGGATGGCAGCATTTGGATGACATGGGCCTGGGTAGCAACGGGAGGTTGGAGGTGATGGACTGCTGGTGCAGAAGCCCTCACCCCCACCCCTATCCAATGAATGTTGTGGGTGTTCCGGCAACGGAGTGCACCCAGCACACTAGCTCGCCCTATCGACACTACGCTGGCACTGTCGTGGATGACGAGGACACCATCACAGCCCTCCGTTGTTTTGCATGTATGGCCGTGCCCTGATCCATGTGTTGTTGCTGCCAATCGATGCTGCTGCCAATCGAATGCACCGCAGGTGACGTCCAGTATCCAGCGCGGCCGGCTGAAGCGCACATTCACCGAGTGGCGCAACCTGGCCAAGGAGCGATGGTGGAAGAACCAGCTGATGGTGCGAGACGAGACGATTCACGCACTTGAGGTGAGGGCTCAATGCTGACCGACCGGTTTGTAGGCTCAGGGTTGAGTGTTCTGGTGTCGGCCCTGTCGAGGTGCGAGGGTTGACGGAACACCGGGTATGAGCTGCAGTGGAGTGGGGAAGGGGTGCTTTGTAGGGCCGCCTCTGGGGCACATGGGCAGCAAGGGCATTACGGACTTGGCAGCGACTGCTGAACCTGCATGTGGCAGTTGCTGGGTCGCTGCAAACGCTGCAGGGTGGCGACTTATGGCCGGGCTGGCTTGTGCTGTTTTCCTCCTATTCTTGCACCTGCAGCGCAAGATCCACGGCTTTGAGCTGCGCCCAATTGTGGTGCTGCGCAAGCGCAAGCTGTCAGCGGTCATCACTGCATGGTGGGTGTCTTCTATGGGGTGCGGTGAGGCTGCTGTGCGGCTGGCAGCCACTGGCTTGGCAAAGAGACGTAGGATAGAATGAAACAAGGCAGCGCCTGAGCGTGTGTGGGCTGCTCCTGTCACACCTGTCCTTCTGCTCTGTACCGCAATGATGTGATTTGTGGGCGTGTGTGAACATGGTGCGCTCTGTGTGTCTGTCTGTGAAGACATCCTAGCATTGTATTGCTCACACGTGTGGCTGTACTGATGCAGGCTGACACATCACGCGTGTGGCTGTACTGCTGCAGGTACAACCTGAGCGAGGAGCGGCGGCGGCGGCGCCTGCGCTTTGAGCGGGCCGCCAAGCACTTCCGCAACCAGCAGTACATCAAGGCATGGAACTCCTGGTGCGCATCAGCCCTGAGTGCCAGAGAGGGAAGGACAGCACAGTCGCAGCAGTACTATTGTCCCTTCCTTGCTTCCTGGCACCGCTTCTACTCTACGCCGCTCCACTACTCTCACTGTCCCTCTGTCGAACGCACCCTGATCGTTCCTGCATCATGTACTGCGCCATGTACTGCGTCATGTACTGCTTCATGTACTGCATGCACTGCATCATGTACTGCCCCCACCTGGCGCCCAGGATGGAGTTCTACACCGAGGCCGTGCGGCGGCGCAACCTGCTGAAAAAGGCGGCGGCGCGCATCAAGAACCTCAACCTCGCGACCGCGTGGGGCAAGTGGCGTGATCTCATTGAGGAGAAACGTGAGAAGGAGGCGCGCACGAACAAGTGAGGGGGCGAGCGCGGCAGTGTCTTCTTGGCTGTCTTATCTGTTTCATAAGTTGTGTTGTGCTGGGCATGTCGGGTGTTTGGCAGGGAAACAGTTGCATTGGCATCATGCAGGAAAACATGTGAGGTTTCTCGCACTTGGCTGCTTCACATTGGAGGGTGTGTTTGTTGACGGTGGGGTACGCTGCGTAAGCTGGAGGGTGGTGAGCTACTACAACGCTGCATGCTTCACACGCGAGCTATGCGCGCAGCTGCGCACACACATGTCCTACACCTGTGCACCTCCGCGCCAGCACCATCACTTTATCCTTATGCCCGCATGACCACATGTCTGTCACGTGCGCACACCGTGCACAGATGCCCCTTTCGTCTATCTGCTTGTACCGCAGAGCGCTACGTCACTGGCTCAACGCCACTATGGCCAAGGCATGGTCCACATGGACCGACTACGTCGAGTGGCGGCGTGAGAAGAAAAAGATCATGACGCGATGGATGCACCCGCTCATGGTGAGGTTTGGCGAGACCCCAACACCACAAATAGATGGGTGTACAAAGGTCTAGGTACCGAAGTGAGGGACTGCCATTGATAGATACCGTACCTGGATAGCTACTGGAGGATACCATACGTAGACGCCGTGTTATTATCATTATTACCATACGTAGATGCTGTGGTGGAGGGAAGCAGAAAAAGGTATAGAAGTGAAGCCGGAGGTACACACGTTGCCGGCTTGCCGCCACTTGCACCTGGCCCCTGCATCCCATGCTTGAGCTCCAGTGGGAGCGCGATTTGTTTGACGTGTTGTTCCAGAGGTGGGATGGACTAGGTGCCAACTGCCCTACAGACCGGCGCTACATAACGACCCACCCATCAATGTCCCCTTGTTCCTGCATGCTCCTTTGTTCCTGCATGCTTCTTTGGTCCTGCATGCTTTTGCACAGCGTTGCCCGCTCATGTCTGGGCTTGATGGTGCAGGCCAAGGCGTTTGCGGGCTGGTATGAGAACGTGGCGTGGCGCAAGCGCATGCGGCTGGTCACTGAGCGCGCGCTACGGCGCATGCTCAACGCGCGCGCCGCGGCGGCGTTCTACGCATGGAAGGTGAGCTTTTGTTTGGGGCAGGCTGTAGAGAGGGGAGACCTGGAGAGTGAGGGCGATTCGTGGGGAGAGTTCTGGGGGGCAGGAGGGCGGGAGGGAGCTGGGCGGGACGATTCTCACCTGTCACACCTGCCCATAGATACTTGCCCTGATGACAGCCACAGCCTCAACGCCCACCTGGTGCAAATCACAAACATGCAGCACATCGCACAAGGTATTTCGCACTTGTAGACATCTGCATGCCACTGCCATTCCTGTGGGCTGGCTGATTCTTGCTTGTGTGGGCTGTCGGATCCCCATCATGCACGTCTCGCTCTGTATGTCAAATGCATGTCACAGGGCCGTGTGGATGACCGCAAGATGGGGGACCAGTTGTCCACGAAAGAGGAGCTGGCGGTACGTGGTGCAGCTGTGCTGGCCGACTGACTGACTGAGAGGCTGACTGACTGACTGACTGACTGAGAGGCTGACCAACTCAAAACGCTACACTGACCATGTGGCTGGCTGACTGGCCAGCTGTCCGGCTGATGAGCTGGGTGGCAGCAGCGATGCCCGCCACAGCCGGCCCAAGCACCATTGGCTTTGGCTTTGGATTGGCTTTGGATTGAGACCGTAGGCTGCCGTTGTCTTGTGCCCACAGCTATCCACCGCTCAGCACCAATCTAGGCCCAAGCAAACCAGAGAATAGACTGGCATATGCATTGACGTATGGGTTGCATTTCCCCGCATTTCCCTGTGCTGGCTGTGCCAAACGTCTCGTTTGAGGGCTCCCATCGGCCTGCTCCTTTGTGGCTCAGCCCATCCCCACCCATCCCCACCCCACCCCACGCACATTCTCTCCCCCCCCCCCTTTTCCCCTCTCTCTCCCTCTCTCCCCCTCTCCCCTCCCCCTCTCTCTCTCTCTTTTGCACACATCACCAC